>CAUYQV010143638.1:0-45403 GCA_963574575.1 Galagoides demidoff
ATGGAGAATTTACCTCTTTCATGTTTACATGAAACATATTCTTCTTAGCAAAGTATCTCAAGAATGGAAGAAAAAGTATCCAATGTACTCAACCCTACTATGAAACCAATTTATAGCTTTCATATGAAAGCTATAACCCAATTATAGCCCAAGAAGAAGGGGAAAGAGGAGAGAGAGGGGAGGGGGGAGAATGGGTGGAGGGAGATTAATTGGTAGGATCTCACCTACGGTGTATTTTACAAGGGTACATGTTAAATTTACTAAATGCAGAGTATAAGTGTCTTAACATAGTAACTAAGAAAATGAGGTGAAGGCTGTGTTAACTAGTTTGATGAAAATATTTCAAATGGTATATAAAAGCCGCACATTGTACCCCATGTTTACATTAATGTACATAGCTATGATTTAATAATAAAAAAAGAGTTTAAATTCTGGAATTTCATTCACTTACTTAACTAGTATAAGGCTTAGAGCAAGTTAATTAACGTGTTTTAACCCCTGTTTGTTTATCTGTGAAATGGGACTTAGAATAATGCTTTTCTCATGGTTATTGTGAAGATATTCATCAGTACACTAAAGGGGTTCATGATCAGAAAATGCCAGCTCTGTTCTTACTACTTCATGGGAGTGAGGGAGACAAAATCTTGATGACAGGTGTCTATGATCTGAAGTCCAGAAGAATTATGAAGTTATTATAAGATTAACCTTAAAAACCTCAAAGAAATAATCCCATGTAGTCAAATAATTACCGCACCCCCCAAAAAAAACCCCTCCATATTCTGGCTACGAAACACCGTTTTAGGCTCTAACATTATCAGAGAAAAAAATGCTATAATTTGTAATGGGGTTTTCTGGTGGAGCCTAGAATCCAATATTATTTTTAAATGATGGCTAGATGTAGGAAAGAATTGCCAGTCTAAAGGTGGCAGAAGTTTTTCTGTTTCACTAGGGATATAGATTTGAGTTCATCTTTGCAGGCAGATTTCTTTATTGTTTTAAGGAAACTCCAACAACCAAAACAAAGGCAGCCCTTTCTCAGAACACAATTATGCAAAGGTAAATCCATGATTTACCTTTGTGGAGAGGCACCAGGCCAGAGGTCTCAAGGAGGCAGCTGCCAGCCTGATCCCTCCTATGAATAGGTTTGATGCTTTTGTGATGTTTACAAACTAGAATCTAACATAGAAAAATTAGCTGTCACCCAAGGCCCCACATTTTTCTTGAAAAATAAAAGCAATCTGATGTATATCCTAGAATTACCACATGGAAACGTGGGTGCTAAGGGGGAGCCACCTCTTTGGGGAGTGTCTCCTCACTGGTTTGTGTTACCTACTTTGGCCTCATAAGAGTTTGAGTTGGGATAGTGGTTTGAGACAGGAAGCAGCTAAACTGTTCTGCACAGTAATTAAAAACTGACAGATTAATTCTCCTGAAGCACGGGTCTCATCTTGCTGAGAACCCTCCTGTTGTTTCCATTGCATATGGAATAAGACTGCAATCTCTCCATTGTGGTAGGCCTTTTATGTTCTATATGATCCAGATACAACTGTTTTTTGTCTCTTTCCCTGCTTCTGCTAGTTGTTTTTTCTGATCCCTTCTAAGCACCCCTGCAGATGCTCATATCTATGACTTTATTCAGGACTAACAGAAACCCCAGCTACCATTGCTATGGCTTATGTGCCAGGCATAAAAATTAAGACTGTTACTCTGATGTTATCCACGATGAAGTTGAGACCTAAAGGAGGAAAATAATCCATCCAGGTTATCAGTAGAAAGCACTGGGATACGGATTTGAAGTTTATGTCTGATACCACAGCTCACTCTATCTCTAAGACACCTTATTGCCTTGCTGTGCTTTTCTAGGAATGCTTTATCCCCTTATCCACTGCACTCATGCTAAACATAAGTCTTCTTTTATTATTCTTTTTTCTTTTTTTTTTTTTTGAGATAGAGTCTCCCTCTGTTGCCTCTGCTAGAGTGCATCAATCTTCTGATCGAATGCCAACCTTTTCATTAGGCTTTCCTTGATTTCCTCCATGATCTCTGTCTTGTCCCCCAATCAACCATCATAGTTCTGAAAGACTCTCAGATAAATATAGCCTCTTCTTTTCCTAAATAACCTGAGAACATGATTTTTGCTTCATGATACTAATTACATTTGATTGTGTATTTTTTTTTTCTTTTTGCTTGTTGAGAACAATATCTATGTCCTTGTCCCAAAATATTTAGCACTGTGCCTCATAGGTAGCAACTCCCCAATACATGGTTGCTACAAAAAACAAAACAAAACAAAACAATGAATTTCAAAGATAGTCACTATTCTCCTCAATGGTGTCTCAATGGATTTTGTTCGGTGGTTTTCCCAAGTGCCACTTATAGGCAGGCTGCTTAGCTTATCTACCATAACCGAAGGCCAGATGATACACAACTACACCCCAAATTGAGTAGGCACAGAGTTCACTTACTTTAAAGGAAGATAACTTTTTACAGCATATTCTGAGCTAATAACTATTTAATTTTGAACAACTATCTTCACTGTGTATCCCAAGCTGTAGAGCTCCTATGTTGAGGTATGGGCAGGCACCCCTTATACCTTGCCCTTGGCTGGGAATAGTAGGAATTGTAGCCTACTGATCTATCTCTTTATAAAATCCTTTTGTGTGATTTTGGAGAAGTCCCTTTTATGAGGCTTGGTTTAAGAATACAGCATTCCCTTGTATCTACCTCTCACACTGAGAGACATGGGAGACAATGTGGGCCACATAGCATTGATCTCTCCAAAAAAAGTATCCAAGGCAACTCTTTCTCCCATCTTCCCATTTCAATCTTCCATTTATAACACTTTTATATACCCTAGATGTGGTAAGGAGTTTCAGAATCACAAAACCAGCTTTTGTCTCATATTCTTTGTAAATCCTATGTCATGTTCTACATGTACATAATTATCTTTATGTTAGGTAGTTTGATAGTGCAATAGATCTCAGATGCTCAGACTATTTTTTCTACTTTATTATTATTGTTTGTATTTCAGTTTGGATAATTTAAATAGATCTATATTCAAGTAGATTGATTCTTCTCCTGTGTTCTATGTTACCCTTAGAATTTTTCATTTCTCTTTTATATAATTTTGTTTCTGGAATTTTCATTTTTTAAAATAATCTCCATTTCTCTGCTGAAATTCTTGTCTCTTAATGTATTTTTCCCCACAAGATTCATCATCATTTATATCATTTATTTTAAATTTTTTTCTTGTAATTCCAAGTTTGGGGGCCTGGTAGAGCTGGGACTTAGTTACAACTTTAGTTGAATGTCTGGGGGGAGGCATAGGACTTTCTCATTGGCAGATTACAAAATCTGAGTATCTGCAAGATTGTTGAAATTTATCTCTGCTTCCGAAGACAGTCCCCTGATTAAATGAGCTGTGGCTAATTTCTCTGCTTCACTGCCTGGATGCCAGCGTTTCTGATCACTAGAGTTTGCTTTGCTCCCTAGATCTTTGCCTGGCTTTCTCAATGTTGGAAGACCTCTCTTTCCTCCTGTCTTGTCCCCAGCTTTAGGAGGACAGCTTCAGTGTCCAAGGGGAGGGCTTAGACTGTCTACTGGAGCAACCTGAAGGGTTTCTGTCAGTTCTCCTCTCTGTCTCTAGCCTTCAGTAAGTCACTGCTTTGGACTTGAGGAACTTCCATTTCTTTCTTTCTTTCTTTCTATCAAATCATAGCTGTGTACATTAATGCAATCATGTGGTACAGTGTGCTGGTTTTATGCACAATTTCAAATATTTTCACCAAACTGGTTAACATAGCCTTCATGGCATTTTGTTAGTTATTGTGTTAAGACATTTATATTCTACATTTAGAAAGATTCACATGTACCCTTGTAAGATGGACCATAGGTGTGTCCCGCCAATCACCCTCCCTCCACCCATTCTCTCCCCTTCCCTCCCCTCCCTCTTGCCCTTCACCATATTCTTGGGCTATAATTGGGCTATAGCTTTCATATGAAAGCTATAAATTAGTTTCATAGTAGGGCTGAGTACTTTGGATACTTTTTCTTCTATTCTTGAGATACTTTGCTAAGAAGAATATGTTCCAGCTCCATCCATATAAACATGAAGGAGGTAAAGTCTCCATCTTTCTTTAAAGCTGCATAATATTCCATGGTATACATATAACACAATTTGTTGATCCATTCGTGGATCGATGGACCCTTCCATTTCTTTATGTCAGATTTCTCTCAGCTCTCCTGCCCTGCCCCCATCCACCAGTATAGCAGAGCTTTCACTTTGAGAAGGTGAATAAAAAAGTTGATAGGTTAGTATGGATTCACTTTGTGCTGACACTCTTTAGGATTCTAATTTTTCATCATAGTTCACATGCAGCTATTAAAAGTATATAAAAAGAAAATACAGACTCTTTCTCTTTACTCCTGTTTAAGATGGTTTTCTCTTCCACCCACCTCTCTGCCAAAGAAGAAAGCAGTTATTTATCTCTTCTCTTCTTCAAAATGCTTTTACTTTCTGTAATTTAGTTTATTAAAGTTTTTTTCTATTTTCAGAGCTCTGACTTTGTAGCTTATTTGGTTTGTTCTGATTAGAATAAGAATTATACTCTTTTCACTTACTTCTTTACAACTGGAGGACAAATGTGAATATTCTGGCCTATGACTTATTTAACCATTCCTTCAGATTGAATATTTAGAATATTTGCAATTATTCACTATATTAAATAACTTTGCAGTAAACATTTCAGGTGATTGGTCATAGTCTTTTTCCTCAATATGTCTTTTATTATTGATTCTTGTAAGTGGTGAACAGAAGAATAATGAGGTAAACTTCTGAAGCTCTGGTAGCATTCTGTTTTTTAATCAGTGTGCTGGCTTCCTGATGGGTTTATTTTGCCAGACTTGACTTTCTTGAGTTATATTTATAATATATGCATTTTTTACTTTTATAATATATGTATTTTTTTTCTTTTATATATCCATGTTAAACTTCAACAAAAATTACTTAAAATTTTATTGGGTTGAAATTTTTATATACAAGGTTGGACAATTAAATTTGCAAATTCATCTGTGAAAAAGTACTACATTTCTCATTGCTGAATAGCACTACAGACACCTTCAAGGTACTCCCCTTGGGAAGCTATGCACCAATGCCAGCACCTAGTCTACCCTTCAAAGCAATTTTGGAACACTTTTTCTGAAATGGCTATCAGAGCTGTTGTCATAGAAGACCTGACAATTTAAGTTTGTGGACTCATCCTAGAAAAAGTGCTACATACCTAATTGCTGAATATCACTACAGTCACCAGATGGTCAATGGGAGCACTTCAAAGGTGATCACAGTGATAGTCTACAATGAGTTGTGTAGTGCTTTTTCCAGAATGAGTTCATGAACTTAATTGTTCAACCTTGCTATAATTGTGTTCCTTCTGAGCATTATCTATTAACATTTTGGGAGTTGATAATTTAAATCAAGTTAAACTTTTATATATTTCATTTTCCTCCTGTATAAAATAAGGAAATGAACATAATATATTCGTGAATAAATGGGTTATATACTTGAAAATATTTTGAAAATGATGACATTGTATACAAAATGGAAATATCTTCATACTTACAGATGTGTTTGAATCATACACAAGTCTGAGTACAATGGAACTCCTAAGAGTGCCTCAGAGAGGAGAACAGTGTGATAACTTTTGGAAAATCTAGAACTAAATAGAGTAGCATTGATTCTTGGCACAATTTTGTAATCATGAAAATTTGCATTCATATCTTTTCTATTCTGGAAACTGTGTCTGGCTTCAAAGTCAATGATTTTCTGGTACCTTCCTGTTCCTCAGTTCTTGGAGAGAGGGAGAGAAAAGTAGCTGGAAACATGGCCACCCTGACACCTGATGGTAAATTGCTGCTATTCATTTTTGATGAATTCATTAGCTCCTTGAAAAATGGTGGTTTTATTTATCTCATCTACAGGGCTATAAAGTGAAAATAAGTAAAAACAGTGAAAGCCTAGCACAGGGGGACTCCTAGGAGTAAACTTTCTTGTTGTGTATTTTAGTAGTCATTTGTATGAAATAGTGTTAGAATGAGTAAACACAAGTGAAAATATCAAACTGTATATGGCACACCTTAGACCTTCAGGCAAGAGTGTGTTCTTCTTTTCCCTCCTTTCCCTGGATCATCCTTGCTTTGGTGTCAGTGGAAATATGATACTTTAGAGCTATCTCCTTGGCTTTCCTGCCCTAAAAAGAGTTCCTGCTGTTTAACTAACCATGGAGGAGGGGCGAAACAGAAAGAGCCTGGCAGTACACCCTGCTAGGAAAGGATTCTGTTCTACAAGCTGGTAAAGTACTTTCAAACCCACTCTTCAGAATGCACAGTGTTGAGTGTAAGGTATCATTATTGTAAACTCGAGCAAAGTATAGCCTAATCACGGTTTATAAAGGAAAGGGGAGGAGAAGGCTGCAATTCACTTTTTAAAAATCAGTGGTGTTTTCTCTGAATGACACTTCTTTCCTGCCAGGTCCTTTCTCGACTATCCCTTCTCAGGGGCTGCCAACAACCTTATCAAATAGCACAGAATTTTTGCACTAGGGAAGTATTTTGAAAGTCCTTTAGGTCGGTTCTCTGAGTACCTCTCTCTAGTAATGGAGATGATGTGAACTTCATTTGGGGGCTTGACAATATTTACCTACTTTCTAACACTGAAATTGCTTCATGGAATAGTAGTGTTGCAGGAAGATGGGGCCCAATGGAGAAAAAGAGCACTCAAACACCAAATTTATAAGAGGATGGGCTTTATTTCAGTGTGTGGAGTGAGGCACAGAAGAATTCAAAATGGCTGTACTCCCCAACTGGCTCAGTCTTCCCCCATTTTAATCCTCAGTTAAAAAGTTTTGGTCCACGGGTAACTTTCTCATTGGTCTGTTTGAATCAAGCTGGGGAAGGCAGGGTTGGGCTTTCACAGAAGCAGAAGCAAGCATCAGCCTCCAGGTACCAGGAAGTTAGTATTTCCAAATTTCTAAAAGCTGAGTCACCACAGGGAAGATCTCACAGGTGTATCCTTGGGGTCTCCTTGAGAAGACTTCTGTTTTCTTAGACCTTACTTTTTCCAGGTATCCTCTCTTAGTAGCCCAGAAAAGTTAATTAGAACCTCCAAGATGGCTAACTTCAGTGTCCTCTTTCTCTGGAAGCTGCAACTGAAACTCAGAGGGGTTAAGTTATAAATCCAGTGGCTCTGAATTATGCAGGGCCCAGGGAAAGTACCCAGGGTCCTGAGGTATTCCTGAGGGGGCCATTTTCTAGGATTGGTCAATCAAACCTTGTTGCTTTATTGATGATTGTATTAGTCTGTCTGGTTGCCATAAAAAAAAAAATTCACTGATTGGCTGTCTTAAATAACAGAAATATATATTTTCACAGTTCTTGAGGCAATAATTCTAAGACCAAGGTGCCATCGTTTTTGGTTTATAGTGAGGTCTCCTTGGCTTACAGATAGCCACTTTCTCACTGTATCCTCATATGCCTTTTGTCTGTGAGTGTGAGGAAGAAATGTCTCTTATGCTCTTCCTCCTTTCTAAGGACATTAATCCCATTGAATTAGGGCCTCACCCTTATGATCTAATTTGATCCTAATTACTTCCCAAAGTAAAAAGATCCCATCTCCAAATACCATCACATCGGGAGTTAGAGCTTCAATATACAAATTTGGAGGGGCACAATTAAGTCCACAAGAATGATGAAAGAAGAGACCACTGTTTTTGTCAAAGTAGAAACCTAAATGCTGCTCTGCACAGGAGAAACAGCTAGATATCTCTGAAATGCCTTCAGCTATCCTCAGATCACCCATAAAACAGGCTTTTCCTTACTCCTCATTCTAATTCAGATTTGCGCAATAGATCACATGGCTGACTTGGCAGCCTCATCCTGGGGTTCTTGCTGATAACTACTGCTACTTCCATTGTCCTCCTCCTTCTTTGCCTGCTCAGTCACCTTTTTAGCTACTTATCCTACGTGTGTTCATAGGAGGTAGATGCCACCTGAGAGTTTATATTCAGCCTCTTCCTGCCTCTCTCTAATCCCTCACACTCTTCCTGGCAGGCTCCTCTTGACTCGGTTCTCATAGTCTTCCAGTTCTCAGACCTGAGTTCTAACTTGCTGAAGTCTTCATATACTTCCTTAGAATTATGAAACTAAATCCATTATCTCTCTCCTCAACACCCTTCAGCCAAGTCCCAGTCCTATCTTCTCAGATTTTGAATTATTCACAACTTTGCCTTTATTTTCTTTTTCCATCCAACTACTCAAAGTCCTTTAGACTTTACCTCCTCAATGATTCTATTTATTACTGACTTTTTCTCCTCCTATTGTTTACATCAAATTTAGGGTTTTAGGGCATTTAATCTGATACAATTTATTAGGAAACTAACTGATCCCTTTTCATTCTAAAACATCCTGAATATCATTCCCAAATAAATCTTTCTCAAGTAATTTTCTGCTATTCATGCTTTCTTGTTCAAACAACTTTAAGAATCTCTATTAGACTAAAAAATTACTTCACCTTGATGCTTGAATCTTTTCATAGTGTGAACCCAAATTATTATCATAACTTTTTCTTCCACACTTATCCATATATCTCCCTGTATATGCCAGGCTCTTTTTCAGTAAAATTGTTTCACATGAACCTTTTTTCTTGTGGAATTCTATTAACAATCCATTGTTGTTGACTCTTAATTCTTCCTAATATATAGCAACAGGGAAAACAATAGAGGAAGGATGGAATGGATGATAATTGATTCAAGGACCAAGGCTTACATTGAACAGGGAAAGTATAATGTGACCAACATTGTCCCAGTCAGAAAGCAAAATATACTTATGACCCATAATTATTCAAAGGCACTGTTTTCCAAGAAAGCATATAGTCCCAAATGTAGCTAAATCATCTGTTGGTTGTAAGTGGATCCAACCTCTGAAAGAAACTAAGGCTGAAGATGGTAGAATAGGAATATTATTGAACAGAAGATATCACTGAGTCACTCAGCTAAACAGCTCTGTAGCCTACTTTATGTCTGCATTTTATATTAATGAAAAAATACATTTTCCATTTATTTAAATCAGTAGGACTAGTTACAAACAAAGTTAAAATAGAAATTTGTTGTTTACAAATAAAAATAATATAAAAAAGGCAGCTATCTATCCTTCTAGTCTTAGATGCCTCTTTGTCCATAGAAGATCTCTGTGTACAACCAAACTAAGCTGTTTAGTTTTAAAATCCATGGAGGTATTTATATTTTTCATGTAGTGGCACATATCTTAACTATATTTTAATTGAAGCTAGGTGTAGTTTTGAATTCTTATGCAAGGCTTTTGCAGTTAATGAATGTGTTTCTTTCTCTCTCTTTCTCTTTTTATTTTTAGGCGGAGTCTTACTTTGTTGCTATCAGTAGAGTGCTGTGGTGTCATAGCTCATAGCAATCTCAAACTCTTGGGCTCCAGTGATCCTCATGCTTCAGTTTCCTGAGTAGCTGGGACTTCAGGTGCCCACTACAACACCCAGCTATTCTTAGAGATTAGGTTTTGCTCTTGCTCAGGCTGGTCTTGAACCTGTGAACTAAGGCAATCCATCTGCCTTGGCTTCTCAGAGTGCTAAGAATATAGGTATGAGCCACTGCACCTGGCCTGAATGTGTTTTTCTCATTCTTATATCTCTTGCAACATCTACTATACTATACCATGATGGTTACTAAATGGGAGAGATTTTAGTAAAAGGATCTTTGTCAAGTACTACCTGTGACTTGAGAAAGTCACCTTAGTTTCTCCAGGTCAAAGTTTCTTTGCATATAAAATTAAAGAGTTAGACTAAATAATTGCTAAGATCCAAAATTTTCCCATTAATATTTTTGAAAAATATATTTACTTTTTTATTTAGAGACAGGCTCTCACTCTGTAACCCTGGGTAGACTGCAGTGACATCATCATAGCTCACTGCAACCTCAAACTCCTGCGCTCAAATGATCTTCCTGCCTCAGCTTCCTGAGTAGCTGGGATAACAGGTGCATGCAACAATGCTCCAGTAAGTTTTTCTATTTTTGGTACAGATGGAGTCTCACTCTTGCTTAGGCTGGCCTGGAACTCATGAACTGAAGCAATCCTCCTTTCTTGGCCTCCCAGAGTCTAGGATTGTAGGTGTGAGCCACTGCATCTGTCTAAGATTTTCTTATTTAATGAAAAGTTGTAAGGAAAGATAAGATAGAATTTTATGCAGCTGGGTTAAGGAAAAAAAAACAAAACACCATGCTGAATTTTAAACTAATTCTTTCTTTATGCAGAAGCTCTCTTTCTCAGTAATCACTATAAGGAAAGACACCATACTAGGATGTGGGAAAGGTGGTCTGAGGCCAAGGATGATAGTAGAGGACCAAGGAGTGTTGTTCAAAATGAAAATTTAGGGAAATACTTAGAGGCTGGAGTCACCGAAAATAGTATTTGCTCAATAAATGCTTATAGAATGAGTGACTAAAGTTGGAAACTGGGATTGAATCATGTGGACTTTAAGAGATGAAATTAGATGAGCTAGGAGGAGACTAAATCAAGGCCAGGAGGCTGGTAGATGTATATTCCAGCTAGAGGAAAAAAAATCCCATAATGGTCCAATGATTTAGCCTGAAATGTCAGGTGAGTAAATCTCTTTTTACCAGAGATTTTGGAAGAGAATAACAGTTCTTTCCATCATTGTACTAACAATGTATCCTGAATCATAATACTGAAAGGTCTTTGGTATATTTTTGGATAATAGAACGTGTTCAGACATTTTCTATTTCTATGTACTAGCTGTTCATCCAAGAACTACCAAGACACAATTTTCTTCTCCCAGTGGATTAAAAAAAGCATTATTACAGCATAGTACACATACAAACTTCTGCTGTTGGAGTGGCTGAGGGTCTATTTTAATTTCTCTGGACTCAGCTATGACAAAATGGAAACTTACTCTCAACCTCATCCTTACTGCCATACAATAACCATCCCACATACTTGATTTCAAGAATTGAGACACAAAATTCATTGCTTTTTTAAGGCTGAAATTAAATTCCAAATCATTAATTAGCTCTGGTTCTTATATTTGCCAACCGTAATTTATTTTTGAAAAATTGTTACTTTATCATCCTGAGCAAGAGCAAAACCTCATAAAAAATAGACAATAGAAAATAGAAAAAATAGAAAAATTAGCAAGGCTTGGTGGTCAGTGCCTGTAGTCCCAGTTACTGGGGAGGTTGAGACAGGAGAATCATTTGAGCCCAGGAGTTTGAGGTTGCAGTGAGCCATGATGATGCCACTGCACTCTAGTCCAGGCAACAGAGTGAGATTCTATTTCAAAACAAACAAATAAAATTGTTGTTCTAGCTAAATATTGTTGTAAATCTTTTCTAGATAAACAAGATTCTGTTGCGAACTTTTGCAGTTTCATCATGGCAAGGCTATTGATAAAAGTATTTTCAAAATAACTAAGATATTTCAACAGAAACTTCATTATTGGTTTGTACTAGTACACAATTATTTCTGTTACTCTAATAAATAAAGTTCTTACATTTGGATATATAGTTATAGAATATAAAATTATTTCACATTCATTACATGATTGCAAAAGATGTAGTGCATTGGGAAGTGTCCTGGACCTAGAATTTGGAAATCCAGATGCTACCATTTATTGGCTATAGAACCTAGCTATTTAAGCCCTCTGAGCCTCAGTTTCCTTGTCTATGAGTATAAATGAGTAGAACCTAAAAACACAGTACCTCTTTAGCTTCAAGTGCTCCTGCTGCTGTTGTTTTGTCAGTATACGAAAAGACTAATGAGCTCTCAGCCCATTTAACATGGGAAGCACAGAGGCCTCTCTAATATTTTTAAAGGTCTTTTAAATGAAAAATGGGTGAGTCCTCACATTTCTTAAATAATCACGTGCCAATTTTTATTCCAGTGCTGCCCCCTGTGTCCCCGTGACTTACCGATCCTAGCTATTGTCATTGCTCTCCACCAATTTGTCCTAAATAGGAGCAAGGCTCATAATCAGCTGGTCCCAAATATGACTAAAACAAGAACTGGTGCATATAACACACTTCTCCCACTGGATGCTTGGGGAAAATGGAGGGGGATTATCACACATAATTGGAAGCATTTGTAAGTCAGGGTATCACCAGTTTATCAATCATTTCTTCCCATGAGAAACTCACTGCTGAAAACTTTCTCCTGTGCTGCCCACTTTCGTGTCTCTGAGGGCCATCCTTCTCTGAGGACCCATTTCTGGACTTTCACTTCTCTAAGACCTGCACTCTCACCCCACCAAACAAAAACAGGTCAGACCAAACTGAAATTAAATAAACTTTCCCTTTTGCTCTTTTAATGGGGAAATATTTGCTACTTTCTTAGGCAGAACAAGGGAAGTCATGATTCTTACTCCAGACTAGGTAGTAGTTACACGTCTCATAAACTTGACCTCCCAAACAGAAGAATAATTTTTTACTCAAGAGGAATTCTGCTGTCTTCTCAGAGCAATTGGTTGAATTGCAGGGCGGCTTTTAAGATAGCATTTTCTGCTGAATGCCATGGGAAGGATAATTTCCCTAATGTAGACTCATCGTAAAGATGTAAGGAAGCAGGTCAGATAGCCATATGAACTTAGTGTAGGAGCTCATGAGGCTTTTCCTGGGACAAAGAAAGGATCTCACAAGTGAAGTACCAGTGATTCCTTGCAAGGTCTCTCTCTGCAGACCTCCCATAGATCTTGGTAAATGTGTGTGGTGTGTGCAAAGGTAGGACTGCACTTGTTATCAATTCACTAGTTATTGATAACTTATCACAGTTTCTTTTGTCAGGTGGAAATTCTGCCTCCCTTAGAACAGTTGTGAGGATTAGATGAGGTATTTTATAGAGAGTGTTTAGCACAATATCTGGCATCTAGTAAATTCTCAATAAACTATAGTTACCTTAGATATTGTTTTTATTGCCTAAGGGACAAATGGAAAAATTGGGATAGTAGCTAATAAGATTCATAAAGCAAACTTCTACTATGCATAGAAGCCACTCAAAGAGATAGTCCAGACTTACGTATGTTTCAAGGGAAGGGAAAAAGAGACAGATTATTTGAAAAATTCTGGTTTAGGATCCATTGTAGGGAATCATGGTGGTCAAAAGGCTTTGTATTTAGCAAAGAATTGAAAGTTTTTAAAGAAACAAACAAAGGAAGTTTTTCTGGGTCAGGCAGATGGGCCCTCACAGTCTGAAATCAAGCAACACCTGCCCGACCAAGCAACTAATGAAGAAAACAGTATATCCTTTACATGAAAAAGAGGAATGTCATTGGACACATGTGGTACATTCTACACCTTCAAAGCCCTTCCTTATTCTGTTTGGAGTTTTACTCAATCTTGTGAGGTAGTTAGAGAAGGGATTAATGCCCTCGTTTTCCATGCAACAACAAGGGGTGTGAGCGGATAGGGGAATTGGTAATTCTCATAGGCTGATGAAATGTTTGACTCTGGCCATCATCTTACAAGTTGTCAACAGAAACTTACACATTGTTTTGAACAAGAAAGGAAGACCTGCTCATCATCCTTTCATTTTTTTTTTTTCTCCTTCTATTGCCTTGAAAATCTGGTTGAATTCCTAACAACTTTTGGTGGTGGAGTGTACGTGTGTGTTTAGAGACAAGATGTGCCATTACTTCCCATAGATGCTAACCTAATCCAGGTATTTTTCTTCTTTTTTATCACTGAGCATGAGGACTCTTTTTTTATGTCATGGTCTTTAAATATTCAAGCAAAAGCAAAACCGTATTTTCTACCATTATGTTCAGGAAGCTTCCCAGTCATCTATAGGAGAAAATACATATTCTCTAATCATAGATTTTCCTTTCTTGCAGAGAAATCACCTCTTTGTAACCCTACTGGACTCTTTCCAGTAACCCTACTGAGTCCTCTCTTGGTGGGGTGGAGAAGGGCTGATTAATATGCCTGTCAATTTTTGGAAGAGAAAATGGTCACTCATAGCCCAGACTTTTCCTCTTTGGAAGCAGAGCTTCCATAGGAAGTATACATGTCACTCTCCCTCCATACAGCTGTCCACATCAGGGATGATTTTAGCAGGCTTGGGTGGCCTCAGAGTATCAAAGTGATAGTACAAGGCTATCACTTGAATATGGGCCATACAAGTGTAGCTGAGACCAATGTTAGGAGATGTGTTTTTTACAAATACAGACTTTTTAGACTGTGGAAGTGGTATAGCATTTGCTGTTTGTAAAATGAAAGTCAGCTGAGTTCTATATAGGCTGTAGAATATCAACAAAACTCGCAATTCAAATTGTTGATGCCCCTATCTATCATGTTTCCCTGAAAATAAGACACTGTCTTATATTTATTTTTTCCCAAGAAGACACACTAGGGCATATTTTCAGGGGATGCCTTATTTTTATTAAGTATAATACAGCAATCTACATTTATTCAAATACAGTTAAATCATCTTCTTCTGGAACCTGACAGGGGGAGCCAACTTTGTTGGTGGGGCTGACACTAGTGATGTGTGAACTCCTTTCCCCTAGCCATTTGCATGTGCACAATAGGATGCCTGCGATTGCAGTTACCACACATGCACCTGCGCAAGTGTGAATGGCTTGGAGAAAGGAGCTGTGGCAGAGAAAAGGTATTCCAGTCTTCCTTACCTCTCGCACTGAAATGCATGGCGTGGCTATGCAGATATGTTGCATAGCCATGCCCATCACTAGGTCTTATTATTGGGGTAGAGCTTATATTTAACAAATGCATAGAAATCCTGCTAGGCCTTATTTTTTGGGTAGATCTTATTTTTGGGGAAACATGGTAGATAAACAGCACTAGATTGCCTCAAGTTCTAAGATCTGAGGAGGGTAATGTGAGAGGGATACAGCTGGTTACGGGGGTTCATTTGTATTCTCAAGGGTGATCAACCACAATTCACTCCAAGTTGACTCAAATGAGGGAAAACGTTACCTGAGATTTTGTTTCTTAGGTCTCAGGAAGGAATTCTTTATTAAGAATTAGATTTTTTTTTAAGCCATAGTGGTGTACACTGAGAATGACTTCTCACAAGAGAATGTTGATGCTCTGTCACTGGAGAGTCTATGCTTAGTTCCTCCCAGGGTGCTGGGACCAGGGGCCTCAAGGAGGAAATGGAAGTTAAGAGGCTTTCAATATACTGGCAAGGGCAGGGGAGCTTCTCACATAGTATCTGGTGACAGGAGTTGCTGCTTTTCAGAGAAATCTAATTTATCCTCTAAGGGAAAAGGCAATATATTTTCCCCTTACTTTGAGATATCACCTAACTCCAGTAAGATTAGCCCATATCACAAAATCCCCAAACCAGAGATGCTGGTGTGGATGTGAAGAAAAGGGATCACTTCTACACTGCTGGTGAGAATGCAAACTAATATGTTTCTTTTGGAAAGATGTCTGGAGAACACTTAGAAAACTAAAAATAGACCTGCCATTTGATCCTGCAATCCCTTTATTAGGTATATATCCAGAAGACCCAAAAACCACATTACAACAAAAATATTTGTATCAGAATGTTTATTGAAGCACAATTCATAATTTCCAGGTCATGGAAGAAGTCCAAGTGCCCATCAACCCATGAATGGATCAATAAACTGTGGTATATGTACACCATGGAATACTATGCAGCCATAAAGAAAGATGGAGACTTTACGTCATTCATGTTTACATGGATGGAGCTGGACAATGTTTTTCTTAGCAAAGTATCACAAGAATGGAAGAAAAAGTATCCAATGTACACAGCCCTATTATGAACCTAATTTATAGCTTTCATATGAAAGATAGAACCTAATTATAGCCTAAGAATATGGGGAGGAGGAGAGGGAGAGGAGGAGGAATGGGTGGAGGGAGGGTGATTGGAGAGATCACTTCTATGGTTTATCTTACAAGGGTACAAGTGAATCTTCCTAAGAGTAGAATATAAACGTCTTAATACAATAACTAAGAAAATGACATAAAGGCTATGTTAACCAGTTTGATGAAAATATTTCAAATTGTATATGAAAGAAGCACACTGTACCCCACGATTGCATTAATGCATACAGCTATCATTTAATTAAAAAAAAAACTTGATAGTTGGGCTATGTACAAGTTTTCCAGATGAATAATGCAGAGAGAAATTCTGATGGATGGCAGTGTGGAAACAGAGGAGAGTAGATGCGCTTCCAGGAGGTACGAAGTAAGTCTGCCCTGGCCTGGCTAAGGGTCCTGTTAAAAGGATGATAATCTGGTAAGTAAACTCCCAGTAGAATTTTTTCTTTTTTTTTGCAGTTTTGTTGGCCGGGGCCAGGTTTGAACCCACCACCTCCAGTATACGGGGCAGGCGCCCTACTCCTTTCAGCCACAGGCACCAGCCTACCAGTAGAATTATTTTGCATACCTTCCTCACACATATTGGAAAGGTCAGCAGCATTTGCTGGTGGAGAAGATGCCGTACTCTGAAATCAGTCAGACAGGATCCTGATTATTCACACAAGGTCTCAGGAAGAAGCTCTGAGCTCCAGGCTTTCGGCACAAGGCCTCCTGACAGCACTTGGTCTTTGCCAGGGCCTTGTAGTTATTTCCTAAATTCACTGAATCACCCTCCTCTCCTATAATCCATTCTCCATAACTCTTCTAGTAATTTTTCTTAAATGCAAATGAAATTGCATCAGTTATCTATTGCTCTGTCATAAACCACTCTAAAACCTAGTGCCTCAAACAACATATTTACTTAGCTCCTGAATGCATGCATATGAGGCAGTTTGGGCTGCGTTAAGTCTGGCAGGTCTTCTGCTGGTCTCAGCTGAATTCACTCAAATATTTGCTGCCAGCTGGACATTAGTGGCTTCACTCCCATGTCTGCCATTGGCTGGCTCCTACTGGGGGTGACTGCCTTATGGTGGTCTTGCCTGGAATGACGGGAACGACTGGGACACTCTTATTCCAGATTTACTTATTGAACTCCTTCTGTACCCTTAAGACCAACATCAGGCGTGACTTTTTTCTAAAGTCTTAAACCGATTCTGCACAACAGTTATTCATACCAACTCTCATAATTCCATACATGCATCTCCAATAACTATTATTTCAATATATTATCATTATTATTCTAGTGCGCATGTCTTTACCAGCCTGTTGATGGCAAACACTTCATCTTCACACTGCTTTATTTAACAGTGTCTTATCACATCATAGAGACACTCAATAAATATGTTTTGAATTTTAAAAAATCTGATTATGTAGTTGTCTTCACATCTTCCAAGACACAGAAGGACTGATAGGAGTACTGAGCATGTTTCACCCCGAGTGAACATGAAGTTCCCCTGAGTCCCGCTACCTATAGTATTAAACAGACTATTTCTCCTCCAAAGAATAGTAAATACAGAATAGGATAATGTATAATGGGAACAATGGCAAAATTTCTTTAAAGACGTTAATATAAATCAATTGAGTTGTCTGAAATCAATTTAGGTTGTAGTATAGAAAGCAATAAAGAATTCTTGATGAAGAATCATTTGCTGGTAGATTTAACGTGTGTTGTAAACTATTACCTGAGCACAAGAGTATAAGACAAATGCCACATGTACCTTGTGATTAAAGTATCTAAGCCAGCCTATATAGTTTAAGGAAAGGATAAGCAACCTGTCATTTTGTAAAGATCAAAACTGCAGATGCTGGCATGGATGTAGAAAGGAATACTTCTACACTGCTGGTGGGACTGCAAATTAATACAACCTTTTTGGAAGGAAGTATGGAGAATCCTCCAAAACTCAAATTAGGTCTCCCATTTGATCTTGCAGTCACATTACTGGGCATCTACCCAGAAGAAAAAAATCCTTTTATCATAAGGATATTTGCATTGGACTGTTTGTCGCAACTCAATTTACAATCACCAAAATGTGGAAATGGCCTAACTGCCCACCAACCCAGGAATGGATTAACAAACTTTGGTATATGTATACAATGGAATAGTATTCAGCCATTAAAAAAGATGGAGACTTTATATCTTTTGTATTAAACTGGAACATGTTCTTCTTAGTGAAGCATCACAAGTATGGAGAAGCAAGAGTCCTAGCTCTCACTTCTGATATGAGGACAACTAATGACCTAGTACACAGTGGGAAGGGGAGAGCAAAGAGTGGAAAGGGAGGAAGACATGGGGGGGTCACAGGGTGTGACACACCTCTCGGGGATGGGACACAATAAGAGGGACTTTACCTAACAAATGAAATCAGTGTAATCTGGTTCTTTGTACCCTCAAAGAATCTCCAACAATGAAAAAAAAAAAAAAAGAAATTTAGGAAAATAAAAAAAAAAAAATGATAGAATAATTGGACTAATCCCAGGTCATGTAAATAACAAGGAAGTTAGCTATTTGCTATTGAAAATTTGTTACTGGGGCGGTGCGTATGGCTCAAAGGAATAGGGTGCCAGCCCCATATGCTGGAGGTGGTGGGTTCAAAACCAGCCCTGGCCAAAAACCACAAAAAAAAAAAAAAAGAAAAGAAAAGAAAGAAAGAAAAAAAATTTGTTACTGGAGTTCCATGACCCCACTGGCCTAGCCTCAAAACTGACCTTGGGATTTGACATGTAAGTAACAAATGGTAACTCCTGGATAATACATGTAATTTCCCTATAAAAGTATAGAATTAGTTGAAGCTACCAAATTGTTTTAAAAATATGACTTGAATTTGGTTTTTTTAATTAAGCCATAAACACATAGATCATGTAAAATATAAATTGAATTTGTATGTGCTCTCTTGTCTTCATAATCAAGAGTTTTGATTTTTGCATTAAAAGGGCTACTATCTAAGATGTGATCATCTCCTTCCACAAATGGGAATATGTTATTAGCTACTATGAAGGATCTCCAGGAATTTATTGACCCCCTTTCACACAAACTCATTCCTATGGTACATGTCTTACACATAGAGAGTATGAGTGAAAGCTCAGCACCGGTCACCCTTTCTAATTCTAGCATATACTTGAACATCCACCTGGCGTGACAGAGGTCCCAGATGAATCCGAGTGAGATGCAGACCTTTCTTAGATGTGTCTGGAGAACTTATGGGGCACGACAGGAGAACTCTACTTATAGAGTAACTGAGGAGGCATCTTTGGAAGAACAAATCATAAAAAAAGAGGAGTCTGGCACAATATTTAGCCCAATACAGAAAAAATATGACAACGAAAAGCTTTGGTCATTGAAGAAGAGGGAGAAACTTGAGCACATTGCAGGTCTGTTGCATGGCTCTGTCTCACGTGCCAAAGCACTACGACTTGTCATTTATACTTACAAAGTGAGAGATTTACCCAAACACTGTTGACCAAACAACAGTTCTTCCTCCGCCCAGATTCTAAAGCATGTTACAAAAGGACAACCTATTCTATGGCTTTAGTGACATGAAGACCCCAGTCTTCAGTAATGTGCCTGGCAGAGTCCAGTTCTAGGTGTTAATGGGTGGGGTGGCTAGATCCCTCTCTCTCCAAATGGCTTCCTCCATGCATGGCTTCTGTGTACCATTCTAAGAGGCAAAGGCAAAAATTACAGATCTCTTAAGATCCAGCCTCCTATATAGCCTCCTTCTGCTGTATTCTGTTGGTGAAAAGAAGTCACAAGACTAACTCAAAGTCAAGGGAAGGGAAATAGAATCCCCTCTCAATGGAAAGCATGGCAAAGAAGTCACATCCACCTTCACTTCTCCATGATGTTAGACAATCCCCAGAGTCTCCTAGAAATATTTGCAAAACACATGATTTGAGTCCAATGTGTTTTACTAGAAAGAAGGAAAAGTTTAGTGGAACTGGATTAATCCTGTTTCTATAAATCTATCTGTAGCAGGTAAAGCCTGGGAAATTCGAGTAATAGCAAAGCTATTTCTAACATATCTTTATGGTCATTCCCCTTACCTACACTCTTCACATAAAATGTGCACAGCATCCCCAGGCTCATCAGCATAAGCCTCAGTGCCCATCCTCGGCACCATACTCTCAGCCCAAAACCTGTCAGCAGCATACTCTCATTCCTGGCTGGCTTTGCATCTATACCTATGGTCTCTTCCTCCTCCTTTCATGCTATGCCCTTAAGAGAGTACATTAACTCCTGTTTTCCTCACTACTTAGAAAAACTACTTTTTCAGAATATGTTGAACGTGTTCTATTCCTCTTATCATTTTTGTTTGGATTTTGAGCTCTTTCCAGTAGAGTTCAAAAACCTAACCTTTTCCTTAGGTTACCTGGGAAAAGAATGCTCATTTCACCTTCCTCCTTCCTGCCTTTCATCCCTCCCCATCAGTTGGAGTTTTTGTTGCATACAAGAGAAATAAACTCTTATTGACTTGAAATAACAATAATAACTTATTTAAAGCATTCATTGCAGCTCTGAATCTAGAAAAAAAACTGCTAAATCTCTAGAAAGGTGAGGGAAAAAAATAAGTACCTAAAAAAGACAAGAATGAAAGGGGGAGAAAAGTAGGCAGGGCCATAGTTGAAGTCTTGCTAAAAATTAAGTCCCCTAAAAAATGATGCTGATCTTGGACACTTATGCTACTCTGGGACCACTGTCACAGCTGCTCCTGGAAATTTGATGTTCTTCCTTTCCTCTGCTTGCTTCAGGCATTAATTACACATACAGGCCCATGGATTGTAGCTCATAGTCCAAGCCAAAGTCACATGCTCCCATTCTAGCTGGAAGAAAGGCTAAGCTACTAAGTATCTAATTTTCAGAGTCCGTAGAGGGAAGGAGTGATGTTTTGCTTTTTACCATGACTGATAACGTGGACAATTCCCAAACATAAGAGGAGGTTGGGATAATTTATGAGGCAGAGGGACTAACATCATTCACCCCTCACTTGCATGATATTCACATACAACCTGTTTCAAATACTTAAGGTTTAAAAAAATGATGCTTTATAATTAATGCAAAAACTATCACCTGTATGCTGAAAATACCTTCAGCCCTCACTAGCTAAAAGATGGTCCAAATTTTAATCAACATTCTGCTATAAGTCCTGGATCTCTTACTGCTATAAGTCTGTCATAATTCTGTTTCATTATTCTCTGACATGTGAACTAAACTGTAAATTTACAATCACTAAACTACCTCATATGAAGTAGTGAGAGAAGGAAAAAATAAATAAGAGGGGATACATGTACACACACATATGGACATAATGACGTTGTAAAGAAGAAAATCTGAGAAAAAAACTACAGCCTACTCCCTACAGCTATGCATAAAAGTGGTTTTGTTTCTGTTATTTCTTTACTTACTCCCTTCTTGTGATTCTTTTTCCATCAACTAGGGGTTTTTCCAGTGGTATGACCAAATTTTAATTCATAAAGGGTCATGCCTGATTAGGGTTAACATGTGTCACTTGGTAAGTCAGCAATAGGGAGCAGCTGAGGTACTGGGTATGTGCTACTCATATACTTCCCATCCTGTAATGTATTATTGCACCTGTATTAGTTCCCTTGACTGTCAAAATCAGTTATTAGAGCAAATATAACAACCTCATTTGGGCCTGATTTAGTAACTTGAGGATCTAAAATGGTTATTCATAAAACTTACCTCTAACTCAACATAGAATTTCTGTATCCCCAATGGAAACATTTATCCGTTGTAGACCACAGCATTTTAGGGACAAGAAAAATATGTACTTCTAGCATATAATCAGATGTCACTGAAGACACATCACTCCCAATTCCACTCATTAGTATCTCAATTCATGAGAGATACAAGACCCTAAGTTGGTTACAGGTTCAGAGCACATACTGCATCCTAGGTGAAAATATAATATGGAAATTTGACCTCCTAGCAGATTTAACTGTGTAACCATTCCACCATCTCAGAGGCCACCAGTTGGTACATCATGGAGCCCAAGGTAATACCAGCAAATCAGGTGGGTAACTGCTGAGTTAAGTGAGTTCTTTGGTCAAAACCAATTATATACAATTCTATCGTGGTGTGAAAGGATATCAGTTCAGTTCACAGATTGGCAAATGTATGAAAGGCAGAACAAGCAAATCCTGGTATGTGATCATTATCTACTCTACACTGTAGAAGTGTGTAAATAATCAACCCATGATGGTATTTCCACCTGTGGGTGTCATCTTTTCCATGTGCTCATTGGAAGTTTTTCTACTGGTAGCCTTCTGGTGAGCCTTCATGTGAGAATCAAATAGTTTTACATCCACACATATTCTTTATACTTTTGCTTCTTTTTTAGACTTCCTTTAATTTCCTTAACTACACTATCAAATGTTTCCCCATGCCTAGGAAGCAAACGGTTTACTCAATGCCGCTCACTTCTCCGCCTGGGCCTTATAAACAATGAGGTATGATGCTAAAACATCTTCCCAGTGAGAAGATCTTCTTTTTTTCATTTTCCTGCCGAGAAAATCCTCACACCAGCTATAATGCTGCAGCAGTATGTTCCCAACCATAGGTCTGCTGCTACTAGGAAACTCTTCACAAGGCTAAAGATATGGGTTGAGGAGAAGATGGCACTGTGGCAAAATAGACTGAAGTAAGGTCTTTGCATGATATCTGCTTTCAGAGCTACTACGGCCTAGTATTGTTATCACTAAGTTGATAGGCCCTTGCATTTTGTGGGATTTTCCTTTGGTCTCTAACATTTCCAAGAGGAAAGCAGAATTTGGCTGCTGTTTTCTGCTTAGGGGACAGAGAAAACAAGTTTAGCCAGACTTCTTTCTGCATACCAGGAACTAGGCTTTGCTTATTTGCTACCATGAAGAGGCCACATCTGGAAATTGCAACTGTTATAGGAGCAACCATCTGATGGTCTTCTCACAATTCATTACCATTCTCAAAGCTCATATTCAAACTCTATGAACAACAGGAAATCTGGTAGATTAGAAGGTAATGTGAAGAACTCATTACCCTTGTTTCTTTCGAGGCTGAAAGTGACCTTAATGTTTGTATTTCCCTTAGAGGTACTATTTATTAGGGAGAGGGAGTTCCAGAGTTTTCTGCTTAGTCCTTCTTTTGTTTTAATTTCAGATTAATATAAGTACATACAATTAGGTTACATTGTTTGTATTTGTTAGGTAAAGTCTGAGTTGTAGTTGAGTCCTTCCATCAAGAAAGTATGCTATATATTCCTACACTGTGCCCTTTAGGTGAGAGCTTACCATCCAGGGAAATACAAAAAAATGTAAAGTCTCCGTATTTTTATGGCTAACTAGTATTCTGTGGTGTGCATATACCATGGATATATTACAGTTTATTTATCCATTTGTGAGTTGATGGGTACTTGGGTTGTTTCTGAATTGGCTTGCAATAAACATTCTAGTGTAAATGCCTTTATAATAAACTGATTTTTTTTGTTTCCTGGTAGATACCTGGTAATGAGATTGTGAGATCAAATGGAAGATTTACCTATAGCTCTTTGAGGATCTCCATATTTCTTTCCAAAAAAGCTGTATCAGCCCGCATTCCCAACCAGAAGAAGTGTTCCCTTCTTTCAACATTTACACCAGCATCCATAACTTTGGGATTTTGTGATATGGGCTATTCTCACTGAAGTTGGGTGCTATCTAAAGTTGGTTTCAACTTGCATTTATGTGATGATTAGGGACAATGAACATTTTTTCATCTTTTGTTGCCATTTGTCTTTTTTGGGAAGACACATTCATGACTCTTGCCCAATGATTGAAAGGATTGTTTAATCTTTTCTTGTTCTTTAGTTTTAGTTCTCTGTAGATACTGTGTTAGTTCTGTGTTAGATTCATACCATGCATATATCTTCTCCTACTCTAGAGGTTGTCTGCCTACTTTAATTCTTGTGTCTTGAGCTGTGCAGAAGCTTTTTAGCTTGATCAGGTCCCATTTATTTAGTTTTGTTGTTGCTGCAATTGTCAATGGGGTCTTCTTCATGAAATCTTTCCCTAGACTGGTATTACCAAGAGTTTTTCCCACACTTTCTTCTAGAGTTCTTATCATTTCATATCTTAGATTTAAACCTTTATCCATATATCTTTTACCCTGTGAGTCAATTTTTGTAAGTGGTCAGAGGTTCAGGTCTAGTTTCAGTCTTTTACATGTAGCTAACCAGTTCTCCCAGCACTATTTATTAAATAGGGATTCTTTTACCCTGTGCCTGCTTTTCATTGGTTTATCAAAGATCAGATGGTGATTTGAGGCTGGTTTCACCTCCAGGTTTTCTATTCTGTTCCATAGATCTATATCTCTATTTTTGTGTTGATACCATGCTGTTTTGATCACTGTGGATTTGTAGTATGATCTGAAATCTGGTAAAGTGATGCTTCCACATTTGTTTTTATTTCTTCGAATTATGTTAGCTATTAGGTAGTATTTTCTGATTCATATGAAGTGGAAAACTATTCTTTTGAATTCTTCAAAGTATGATGTTTGTATTTTAATGGGGATTGCATTAAATCTGTAGATCATTTTGGATAGTATAGACATAGCCTGCCACACTTGGTGTCTGACCAGTCCTAAAGCCCAATCTGAATGGCCAGCAGAGCTGCAAACTGCCACTTTGCTTTTGGCAGGCTAGAGAAGAGAAGTGGTGAGCTCTGCATTCCCAAGGCCTCTAAAATTGATATCAGCTGCCACTTAGTCCTTCTTATCATAATAGCTCTGGCTGTCTAGGCCAGAATATAAATGAGCAGATCCTTTCAGTTACCAAGCTTATTCTTTCCTTCTACACATTAGAGTGCAAGGGTAATAACCTTGGGGTGATATCAGGGTCCCACAGTGCCTGTCATATAGCAGATAAACTAAGATTACTAGAGGTATTTTGAGTCCCCAATAATTATAATTAATTTTGTGTAACAGATCTAGTAACACAAAAAACTTGGAAAGGTCTTTGTATTGTCCTTTGCCCTATGTCAGTGAAAGACCTTTGAGCTACCTGGTAACTGACCAAGGATCCTTGAAGGACTCAGCCTCAGTCAATACTTATTATGTTATCACAGGCTCTATTTGGGGGGATACTATATTTCTTTTATTTGGTGGCTCTGAGTATGTGAACTGACTTAGGTCTCAAAATTGGATATGGATCTATGACTCTCAAAACATGAATCAAGTCAGACTTCTATTGGCCAAACTTGGAAATTTTCCAGTTATATAAATCAAGTAAGAAATTTGTAGGCTTGACATCCATTTTAGTCCTAGGAACCTATAATTAATTTGGCAATGCCAAAGATCCCAGCTTGTGGATATCAGGAAGGCCTACAGACTATTATAGTAACCTTGCCCTCCTTGACTGCTAGAAGTTAAGTATGACTAGTGGCCAACTGGTACCTGGGACCCTGTTATCTCCATTGTGTCAGGGAGCCCACTTCAGTGGCAATCTTTCCACCATCTCTAGCTTAAGTAGAACAGGAAATGATTTTCAGGAATTCTTGTAGTCACCCAAATTTTGGTAAAAGTCATGCATTCTTGGACCTCTTAGGAGACAGAACTACAAGTAGGTAAACAATTCAACCATATTTCAGCCACTCCAACATTCCCATCTCTCTATCATTGTATTCCTTTCTCTATATTAATTCTCACATTAGATTCATCTAAAGATCCTTTTTTTTTTTTTTTAAATCAATACCTTGTTTTCTACCCTTGGATATTCAGTGTGATTGATAGGGGTTGGCTTGAGGCATTAGTGAAAGTATTCCTGGAGAGGAACTCTTTAACATGTAGTCAGAATTGAAAAGCACTGCTACAATTTCCCTGTGGGTCTGTGGTCTGCAAACCCTCCCAATAGTAAGTTCCACAATGATCAAGATTCTTAATTGCATGCAACAGAATCCAATTTTAACTGACTTAAGCAGACAAAGATATCCAATGAAATAATACTGGGTATGTCACAGAATTGCAGGAAATACTAAAGGACCTGGCTTGGAAAACAGTGTAAATAATTCAGGTGTCATCTAGGGCTAGGGTAAAAAGTATCACAAGAATGAAAGAAAAAGTATGCAGTGTACTCAGCCCTACTATGAAACTAATTTATAGATTTTATAGGAAAGCTATAACCCAGTTATAGCCCAAGAATATGGGTAAAGGGGAAAGAGAGGAGGGGAGGGGGCAGGATAGATGGAGGTAGGGTGATGGGTGGGACCACACCTATGGTTCATCTTACAAGGGTCCATGTGAATCTTTCTAAATGTAGAATATAAATGTCTTAACACAATAACTAAGAAAATGCCATGAAGGCTATGTTAACCTTTGATGAAAATATTTCAAACTGTATATAAACCAGCACATTGTACCCCATGACTACATTAATGTACACAGCTATGATTTAATAAAAAAAATTTTTTAAATCAATTTTTCTTCCCCTGTTTTCTTGTCTTCTATGTTTTTAATGTATACTATTTAGAAACTTCTGCAAATTCATATTTAATTTTGGTAACTCTGTCTACAGTCTTGCTGTAATTTTTATATAATACAATTGAGGTATAATTTGTACATATTTTATTGTATCTATACATGAAATTATTCTCTACTTATTACTATATTTTTATATTTTTGTTCTTTTCTACAATTCTTTCCTTAAACATGTATGGAAATCACATACATTTGATACATATATCAGTATTTTGAGATCTGATGTTTTCCTGGATACGGGCAAATTCAAATAAAATATAGAAGATATTTTTGATTCCTTACACTTTCTTTTTTTCACCATTGAATAATACCTTTCATTCCTTTCTGGAATAAAAATTAAAGCTAAAACTAAAAACTATAATGCATTTTTTGAGGGACAAAGAGCAGCCAGTTTGCCAGAAATACAAAATTTCCATGAATAAGTGATGACAGATTGTGAAAAGGGAAAGTCACGAGGCATATTGTGGCCAATCTTAACCATAAAACAAATGACCTTGGTTTAATTCAGTAGCCAAAAAGAACATTGAAAGTTTGTTTGGCAAGAGTTTATACAATTATGAACGCTGAATATCACACAGATAATTGAGTCAAAAGCAAGCAAGTTAGAATTCACTTCAGTAATTCTGGAACAAGATATAATGTCAAGCTGATACAATTAAGAGTGTGTAAGATAGAAAAGGGAAAATAGTTATTGTTTTTTTAACAGATTGATAATGATTCTAATAACATTCACTTAATGCTTGCAAATTTTTTTTCTATGTATTGAGATCCCGTATTTTAAGACGTCTATAAGTGATAATCATGATGTTAGTTTAGAAACCACACTTCGATTAGCATATCTTCAAGGAGCTTACGCTAGTGTAGAGATTATTGTGGGTTTTTCTTACAGATAAAAAAAAATAGCACTCAAAACAATTTTAACAGAATTTTAACAATTTTAATGTGTGCACATTAAAGAGTAATATTTTCAATAACAACAGCTTTTTCTTTAAAAAAGAAAATTTCTGCTATTGTTAAAAACATGGTAATGGTGCTAGATTTCCGAATTGAGAAATTTCTCCTATCCTTTGGCTCCTATCTATTTCTGTTTTCTCACTTCATTTCATTTTTTTCTTTGTTGTTTATTGAGTTCTGGGTTAAAAGGAAAGGTGAGAAAATGATCAGTAAGTAAATAATCGGTTTCAAGCTGGATGCAATGTACTAATGGAAGTGAAAAGATAAACATCTCTACTGAAAGGGGTTGAAAATTTGGTATGAAATATCTTGTGAAATTAGACAAAAAAATGCTTATAAGAAGACATCATTAGAGATAACAGTAAAAATCAGTTTCCATAAGGATTCCATTTGAGTGACAAGAAGAAGGCAATATGGCTCAGTAAAAATTTGGAAGTTGAAAATTGGAATTGGATAGCAAGTCTCTGCATGTTATCACAAACATGGAAGTCATTACACTGAGAAATGTAATCTAGTAATTTGATCTCACACTTTAAAAACTGTATTGTTTATTACGTAGAACATTTTCCATTTTCATTTCTCATAAAATCAAGTTAGCATGTGGACTGATTTACCTGGTCAAGGAGTTAGCCAACTACTTGTGGAAAGAAAAGTCATGAACATGAAATAAAACTCATTGGGAGTTACACAGTGAAATACACTCTAGAGAGTTAGGAAAAGGGAGGTTAGTCATTCAAATTCCTGACATTTGAGGATCCAGAAGACTTATCAGTCAAAGAAAGCTGATGCATCTATTTTTAGATATTTGTTCTTACCAAAAATGGAGATTAGAAAATAGGAAGGAGAACTTGAAATCAATATGGTTTAACTATTATGATCCCATTTTTATTGTGAATACACTTTCATTATGAGTATCAAATTAATCTTATTATCATAGCTGTCAAGTATAATTAAATGCTTTGAAGTCTAGAATGGGAATGTGATTATTTCAAAAAGATAGACATTTTTAAATAATGAACTATAGAGTTCTATTCTCTTAAAAAGATAAATCGGTAAACATTAAGAAGATTTCAGATGACAATCAGGGGTTCAGAATGGCTCTTTTCCAGGTGGCGTTCCTGGGGGAAGGCTTGGAATGGCAGGAATCCCTGTACTCAATGAAATTCTTAGTGATCCAGAGGTTCTTGCAGCCATGCAGGATCCAGAAGTCATGGTGGCCTTCCAAGATGTGGCACAGAACCCAGCAAATGTGTCAAAATACCGGAGCAATCCAAAGGTTATGAATTTCATCAGTAAATTGTCATCCAAATTTAGAGGTCAAGCATGATGGCCTTCTAACAAATAAAGCCCATGCCAAAGGAAAAGCAACCTATATCATCTAAAGGATGTCGCAATAATACAAACCAGTGTACCATTGACCTTCTCATCATGGGAGCTGAGGTGTTCTGAAGTTAACCCTACCCTTGTCCGCCAAATGCAGGTGAAGCATTTTTCAGTGGTTTGCCATTAAGGTATTCATTCAGATAATGTTTTCCAACTAGAAATCCGAATCTGTAAAACACTTCTTAAAAATTAAAAATATTTAAAATTAATTTAAGGAGTATATTGAGCCTCCTCCCCCAAAAGAATATACTAATATCAAGGTATTGTCTCAGGAAGTCTTTAGATGAAAAAAGAATTTTCTATTTTGGAAATTTGGAAGACCCTGGTATAAAATTGATTAGTTATAGAGTTTTGTTCCTAAGTCAAATCTTTAATCATTTTAGTGTTTATTGCTTTATTTTTTTTAATTGTTGGTGAATCATTGAGGGTACAATGATCCAGGTTATATTGCTTGCATTTTCTGGGTGAAGTCCTTCTATTAATAGTGTCCCCCAAATATTCTCACATCCTCACACACTATACTAGCATCAGTTGTCCTCATATCAGAATTGAGTACATTGGATTCCT
Organism: Galagoides demidoff; assembly: GCA_963574575.1. NCBI lineage: Eukaryota > Metazoa > Chordata > Mammalia > Primates > Galagidae > Galagoides > Galagoides demidoff. The sequence continues at coordinate 29,335 of CAUYQV010143638.1, forward strand.
GTTTCTCCATTCTTGTGATGCTTTACTGAGAAGAATGTATTTCCACTCCATCTAAATTAATACAAAAGATATAAAGTCATCATACTTTTGGTGGCTGTATAGTATTCCATGGTATACATATACCATAGCTTGTTAATCCATTCCTGAATTGGTGGGCATTTAGGTTCAGATAATTTCTATTGGTTAATTTTGATACTTTGTATTTTCTAGGAAATTACTTAATCTATGATTTTAAATTCATTGGTAAAAATAATGCTATGACTTTCAATTTATATCTGTATTTATGGCATATTCATGTATAATTATTAAGCATTCATGTCAAACTTATTTATATGATGTCTTAAACCTTTAAATAGGAAATATTCACATGTCATTTACTTTCTTTTGTAATCCTAAAGTTTTATTATTTAACTGAGATCAACTTATAAATTAAAATATTCTCAAGTTTTGATTGCTATTAGCTTTTAAGTTTACATTTAAAAATCAGAAAATATTAATTTTATTTATTTACATTGGTTAAATTAAATTAACATACACATTTTGTAATTTCAGAACACTTTGCATCTCACATTTGCTATGGCGCATCTCGTGTCCTTTGTCCTTTCCTAGTTTTTTACCAAGGATTTGTGGATGATAAAGAGTGAATGTGACAAAACACACAATTAGAATCCCATGCAGTTATGGAAATTAATAAATGACATGAATAAGAGGCTAAAGAGATAATTCATTCAAAAAAAAAAAAAGAATGGTCAACTTAATAAGTGGTCTATGCCACACTGTTTTTCTACCTGAAAAAAAAACATAGCTAACAACCTACTTTACTATATTTATAAACTCATACCTAGTGGACTTAATATTTTAAATAGAAAACATAAAACACTGGGAAAGTTAAAGAGATAATGAAAAATATATTTAATGGTGTTGAATTGATCTCACTTCATAAGTAAGAATAAAATTATAAAACTCTGAAAAAAGATGATACATATATGTATATGTGTAGACACACACACACAACCCACACATAAATCAAGCAATTATGCTAAAAATAAATCAAAATTAAATTCAAGAAAGAAAATTAAAAATTCACCCATCATATACTCACATATGTGATTAAGAAGAGTAAAGATGTATTATTACATATTAATAAATATACAAGGATCTCAATAACGTTGAATACATAGGTAGAAACAATTTACAAAGCAACAAACAACAAACGCCTACAACTACCTCATAAAGAAGGAAATACACTTAATTTCTATGAAAGTTAAGAAACGTATTGCAATAAGCAAAAGTTATATAGTTTGTATATCTTTCATAAATATGGCAAATATTAAAGAGCAATAATATCCACTATTTGTAAAAATTCAGAGAAAAAGGCTTGTTCGTAAATTGATTTTAAAAACTTAAAGTATTAATGTAGTTTGAAAAAAATTTACCAAATCTTTTAAGACATAAGGGATAAAGCAGACTTTCAGTCAGAATTTTAATTTTAGAGATTTATCTACTCACAATAAAACCCCCGTATGTAAGGATATAGGCATAATATTATTATTTAGACAATTACTTTGAATATTTTAAAGAGACACAAATCTTAATGCCCATCCCATCTGTTCCAACATGAAGAAATAAATTATCACTCATTTATGATTTGAAAGTCTACACAACCTACTTTAAAAATTAGTTGGCTCTATATCAATTAACTGGAACGAATGACCATGATAACTTTTTAAATGAGAAAAACCAGTTGTATGGTAAGTTAGAATCTTGATATTCAAAATGATTAATTTACTCTCATGCCTTCATTTTAACTGCTTATATTTGATCTTAGGTGAAAATTATTAGACTTGAAATTTTTAATGTGCCACTTTCCATAAAATTTTATTTATTTTTTCTTATCTTATAGTATACAATTTCATTTACAAATTGGTGTTTTTGTTTGATGCGATGAAAATAATCAACAGTTGTACCTCCTCCAAAAAAAATGTTCTAAGTTCATCCCACTGTTCAAAAGAAAATGCAGGATCAAAATAATTCCATTGCTGATTATTATTTTTTATTGTTTTAGTAGAAAAACAACAAAAGCCAGTTTCTTTCTTTTTCTTGTTTATTAGTGGAGTGATCCAATTGAAAGCGGCTTGCCACATCTGGGTCACTCAGTTCATTACCCTTCTGTGGTCTCTTCTTGATCAACAAGCTTAATCACCCACAGTCTGAATCCATACCCATCAATCTCCTTCAACATCTCTGTTTAGCAAATTTTTCACTGCTCAACTCAAGGACTTTCACTTCCTACTAAGACTTTACTATCTTTAGCCGCTCTACCTATCCATAAATCCTTGCTTTTTAAAAATGATCACATACAAAGACATTTTAGTCTCTGTGAATATCTGAAAGATTGTATTTCAGAGGGAAAAAAATGGTAAGAGAAACTGCATGGAAAAGAAATAAGCTTATTTTCTTTGAATAGAGGAAGATATTTAAGAGAGACTTTCAGTGATGTAAGAAAACTAATTTTCCCTCCTCACTTATCCAACGAGGAGAGGACTTGTACTGCATTCTCTGAAAGACCAAAATGAATGTGAACACATTTACCACTTTTTCTAGCTCCCACACAAGAAAAGTTATACGTCCAATATTCAGAAAAGGTATTTTACCAGTAATTATGGTTTAGATGGAAAAGGTTGCCAATTTACTAATTTTATCACCTCTGACTTGACAGAACTGAGCAGATGGAATGCATGCTCTATATCTCTGTAGTAAGCAGCCCCTGTGGGAGCTCTAGTGGATGCCAGCGATTGACTTTCTCAATTCTTGCTGTCAGCCATCCAGTTGATAGGTAGATGAAATTGGTAGTAATTTGAGAACCCAAATAGCATCACTTTGGGGTCAGAGGAGGAGAACCTACATATCAGTACTACCCACTTATTAATGGATACTCACTCAACTGTCCAGCCCTAACAACTTATTTGCTGCCTACTCATTGAACTAATGTGTTGACACCCATTTGACAGTTATATGTGCTACACACAAAGAGTGAGGAGGGATATGAAATATTCTGAATACAACTAGGTTTGTGCCTTACTTCAATGACTTGAATCTCTTCAGATGGTTTTCAGTAAAGTTCATATAAGTAAAGCACTAAAACTTATATCCAAATTTTGTGAAAAATACATAGACGTTTTGACTTGGAATGAATACATTATGAGAAAATACTCAAAAAGTGCTCTTTGAAGTGCTATCATACGAAAATGGTAGGAAAATCAACACATATTTTAGTGGCATCTCTTGTGTTATGGCCATGGTATACCTACATTGTTGGATTAATAAAGGCAGCCATTAATTCATGATGGTGTTGAGAATGGCAATGCCTTTTGATCAAGATCTGTTATCCAAGAGCATTGAGGACAAACTATGAAGAGAAGAGAGAAGCAGACAATTAACAAGAGAACAAAAATAATTAATCATTAGAAAGCAATCAATTCAAATAGAATAATAAGGTATATATGCCCATAATAATAATGATGAGGAAGAAGTCAACGCTAATTAAATTTTCAGATCTGATTGAAACCTAGAGGTCTAGGAGAGAGTTTACTATGAGGCAGCAATGAGCCAAATAAGGTTGAGAATAAGCCTGAGAAAAATGGAGAGAGTATTTCTGGTTATAAGTAAAAAGTAGTAGCTAGGAGTGAATTTAACAGGACAGAGGAATTGAATGGAGAGGAGTCATTGACTCTAGAATGTGTTGAGTGAGAAGAATAAGAGGAAGCAGAGGAGGTGGTGTCCAGATCATGTGCTTTTTTGGCTCTGGGAAATATAATACTGAATATTTACTGAGCAACTACTATGTGCCAGGTTCTAGTTTAAGCTGCTTGATGTGAATGAATTCATTTAACCCTCACAATAACCTTTGGAGAAAGGTACTATTACAATATTTTACAATGAGATACTGAAATAGAGAGTTTAAGTAAATTGTTCAAACACACATAACCACTAAATCTCTGAGTCAGGATTCTCAACTAAGCAGGTTCACATATCTTTTTCCTTAACCACTATGCTATGTTTCCTGCAACCAGTAAATTGCATACATTGTATTAAAGGAAAAAATGTGATATGTGTCAAAGATTATAAACAGTGCCTTATATTGGACACAAGGATGAGGTGGATTGTGAATTTTATCTTCAACCTTTACCATAGCTAATATACACAAACAAAAGAACTTAGAGGACAGGCATATTAGCAAGAAGACAAAAAAAAATGCTGTTATCTTTATTCACACCTACAAATGGTGATGTGGTTTAGACTGGGGTCCATGGAAATGTAGAAGAAAGGAAAGATGGACGTATGACATGCATTTTGAAACTAGACATGTTAGGACTTCTCAATGTCAGGGAGGTGAGCAAGAAGAATGACATTGGGGATTTCTTTTAACTCAGATAACTGATATTGGCGTCATATTAGAATTGCTACCACATTTATCATTGGCTCATTTATCATCTATAGTCATTAACCCAAATGCAATGAAATTCTTAAAGGGAAGAATTCAGTGATGGCTAACTGTTGCTGGGCTACATATTACTGTTATGGTCCATATATTAAAATTATGTGGTGGAGGATAGGTGGATGGTTACAGTATCTACCATGAGACCTACCGGCCTTTCACCCTACTGTGTAGTACCCAGGATCACAATAAGCTCTGGAAAGAAGCATTACTAAACACATCAAAATATAGGATCGCTGTAGGTGATCCGCTACGGTGATCTGCTATGGGTGATCTGCTGTAGGTGGATATCTATTGTAAACATTCCAAGGAAAATTACAAATAGAAAAATCTAAAGTTATGTATTTTGTTCACCAAAGTTTAAAAAGTGAATCTCCAAGGAAGGTCCAGTTATTTCATTTTAAATAACTTTATTTCAATTTCTTGCCTATAGGTTACCTATTTTTTGAGTAAATGTATTTCAATTTATTTTCCCTATTTTATCACAACTAAAAGAATGTACATAAACACATTTGTATGAATTTCACAATATTTGAAAGTCACATATGTTGGACAAATTAAGTTACTTCTCTACACCGCATTGAGTCTGTAGTACAGAAACATATTATCCCCATAAAAGGGACATTTTTTACTATAGGCTCACTTTCCTGGATGATCAGTCTTTCAGTGGCAGAGTTGATAAATGGTTCAGAGACAAAACAGATGGAAACAAAGACATGTTTATTTGTCACCATATATTGCCCGTGTGGACTATGGCTAAAATATCCATCACACAAAGATCCCTGCACTGTGGCGATTCCTAATCATATATATCCTGAATAACAGTATCCATCTGCCCTGACACACCACTGCTCATCTTTGCAGGTACCCTGGTGTTGATAGCATCTTTCATTAACTACAATATATTGATGCTGTATAAGTGTTTGGTAAAAGTTCGTAGCCTTTTAGGCTTCCTTATCATGGTTTGTTTATAATCTTTAGAGTCTCAAGCACTAACATTAATTTTAGGTAAACAATCTTTCAGATTGTTCATGGCACTATGTAACCTTACTAGTATATTCCATTAGGGGTCTTTGTAGACCAGTTGATTCACTAGCTTGATAAAAATATTAAACTTATGTGATGTGAACACTTAAAACGTATTTTCCATTTTAGGAAACTATGGACTTAACAATATCTGCAAAATGAGCCAAAGTTTCTAATCCAACATTTAAGTAGCTTAGTAAGTTGCTATTTCACTGTAGCAACAAGCAAAACCTAGACAAACTGAAAATAAACTACTCTTCTTAGAAACATCAAGGAAGTGAGTTCATAGGGTAAGCTATTATCCTCAGAATGGGAAAGACAGGTGACTATAGAAAAGCCCTCACAGGTTTCTGAGTTTTACTTCTGGGAGCTCTACCAGGCTTGTCCTCGCAGAAAATGTAGGAGAAAAAATCTCTTTCTATTTCAGCAGGGGGAAGAGGAAGCCATCAGTGTGAAATACCCCAGCATTCTGTTCTTCTCAAGAATGTCTAATCTCAGGAGAAATTGTTTATTAGAGTCTAACCAACTGGAGCTCGAGGGAGCCTAACCTACTTGGAGAAATGGAGATGGGTAACCAATTCCAGCCTCTAGCTATTCTTTCCTACATTGAGATTAAAAAAAAAAAAAAAAAAAAACTGATGAAGAATGAAGTTCATAGTTCAGGGTAATAAACTCACCAAAACACTGAGACCCAATCACAGAGATATTATTCCCCTTCCAGAACAATTTATTACACCATTGAAGACGCATTTACTGGAGTTCATTTTGATACCAGACTTTCAGGTTCTTGGTCTCGGTGATTTGAAGAATAAATCCGCGGACCACAGATCAGTGGCAAGACAGAATTTATTTACAGAAAAGAATGCAAAAACACTAAAGTTCCTGGTAGGGAGAGAAAACCCAATTCAGGAGAGAAAAGCTCTCTCCATTTTTCTCTCTCCGTCTCTCTCCGTTTAGCGGTATATGTAGGTGCATGGGTTGAGACCAGGAAATGAATGGATACAGTTCTGGCCACTGGGAGAAGACGAATGAAGGTAATAATGAATGGACATAGTTCCGTCAGCTGGGGGAAGGTGATTGAACTTATTAATGAATAAACATAGTTCTGTCTGCTGGGGGGGAAGGTGAATGAACGTATTAATGAATGGACATAGTTCCGTCTGCTGGGGAAAGGGGAATGAATATACTAATGAATGGACATAGTCCATTCAGGGAATTGAGGCCTAGGAAACTTACATGAAATTGACCTAGGCATAGGAAATGGAGGTTCTGTATTTACTTATAAGTGTAAAGGGGAAGGAGACACCAAGGTGCTGCTGTCTCCCCAGCAGTTGTCCGGTCCTTTTGGCTATTGGAGCCTCCGGTGGGGGAGGGAGGCTCCCCCCGCCTTGCCTATGCTCCAGCCCACTGGTACCCCTGCCAGCTGCCGCTACACCAACACCGCCAAGGCGGAGGCGGCGGGTCCTCCAGCCCAGCTCTGCTGAGCTGGCTGGGCGCCACCTGTCCTGTATCACTTTCACTTAATACATCATGTCAGGATTTCAAAGGAAATAATTACATATATATATGCGTATGAGAAGGTAAAAGATAAAAAAGTAGTGTCTACAGACAGCGAACAAGCATCAGAACAAGAGTAAATAGTGCAGGGATGTTGGAATTAGCATGCCAGAAATTTAAAACAACTATGATCAGCACGCTAAGGACTCTAATGAGAAAAGTAGACAGCATGCAAAACAGGTGAATAATAAAGTGGAAAGCTGAAAACTCTAAGAAACAAGCACAAAGGAATGTTCTTTATCAAAAACTGCACACCCACACAAGAAAAAACTCAATTAAATTCAAGCCAGGGGCAGGCAGTGGGGGAAGGAAAGGGACCTTTCGCAGGCTAATTAGAAAAGAAAGGACACATCGGGCTACTATGAGAAATCAACAAGTATTCCTGTAGATCACCTGGAGATTAAATGGGATAATAAAGTAGTAGTAGTAGTATGAACAATTCTATGACCAAAAATTAAACAACCTAGAAGAAATGTACCCATTTTTTAAAAGACACAATCTGTCCAAATTCATACAAGGAGAAACAGTCTGAATAGCCATAAAGAAAATTAATTAGTAATCAATAATCTTTTAAACAAAATGAATTCACTGGTGAAATCCCCCAAAGATTAAAGGAAGAAATTAAACTTGACTCTTCTCTGCAATGTCTCTTAGATGATAGAAGCAAAGGAAATACTCATTCTATGAGTCTATCATTAACCTGATGCCAAAACTGGACATTGTTTGTTAAAAAAAATTGAAACAAAATCTAAACAACTATCTTTCATGATGATCGATGTGAATATCATCAACAAAATATTCATAAATCCAAAATTTAACAATATATAGAAAGAATAATATAACTGAGATTCATCTCAGATATGCAAAGCAAGTTCAAAATTTAAAGATTAATTAATGTAATCCAGCACATCAACAGACTATAGCAGACAATCATAAAATTATATCAACAAATGCAGAAAAATATTAGAAAAATATCTACTACCCATTCATGATAAAAATTCTCAGTAAACTAGGAATTGAGAGGAACTTTCTCAATTTATAAAGAACACTCACAAAAATCATACAGCTAACATCACATTTAATGGTGAGACATGCAAAATGTTCCCACTAAGTTAGAAGCCAAAGCTGGAATGCTCGTTGGACCACATCTTCCAACATTATACTAAAATTCCTAGATAATTAAATAAGACAAGAAAAGGAATTAAGGCCATGTGCAGTGGTTTATACCAGTAATCCTTGCATTCTGGGAGGCCAAGGCGGGTTGTCTGAGCTCACGGGTTTAAGACCAGCCTGAGCAAGAGCGAGACTCCCCTTCTAAAAATAGCCAGGCAGTGTAGCGGGTGCCTATAGTCCCAGCTACTCAAAGGGTAAGGCAAGGAATCGCTTGAGTCCAGGAGTTTGAGGTCACTGTGAGCTATGACCCCACAACACTCTAACAAGGGTGACAAAGTGAGACTCTGTCTCAAAATAAAATAAATAAATAATATATTTCAATATAAATTAAAAATACAATAATTAGGAAGGAAAAAATAAACTATAATTGCAGATGACATTGAACATCTATGTAGAAAATCCAAGAATAAGAATATTAAAAAATCCTAGACTAAGTGACTATATCAAGAATGCAAGATAGGAGGTTAATGTACAAAAATCAATAACCTTTATTTATATCAGCAATGAAAAATGGAATTTGAAATTAAAGACACATTACCATTTACATAACTCCTCAAAAATGAAAGTGAAGAAGTCACTGACCACAGAATGCTTCAGTCGACAACAGACCTCAGATATGATGGAGGTCCAGTAAGACCAATGGAGCTGGAATAATTTTTGCAACTATAGAGTATGGCATGTAATACTTAATAATGATAGTAAACAACCATGTTACAGGTTTACATATTTACTATACTATACTTTTGTGTTATTTTACAGTGCACTCCTTCTATTTATTAAAAAAAATTAACTGTAAAACAACCTTGGGCCTGTCCTTCTTGCAAAAGATGTCATCAAGAGAATTTAAAGACATGTTATAATATATATAATATATAAATATATTCTTCCATACTTGAAGATATTTGCAAAACTTATATCTGATAAAGAGCAGTTATAAAAAATATTAAGAGAATATTTAGAATGTAGCAATAAGAAAATGAATAACCTAATTTAAAAAAGGGGCCACTGTTCTTAGCAGACACCTCACAAAAGACGATAAGCAGATACAAAGTCATACAAATGAAAAGGTGCTTCACACCATATGTCTCTAGGGAAATGAAAAGTAAAACAGCAACCAGACACTACTACGCACTTATTATAATGAGCAAAAATTAGAACACTGACACTTCCAAATTTTGACAATGATATAGATGAAGAAGTCGGTCACTGCTGGTAAGAATGCAAGATGGCACAGCTACTGTGAGGAACAATCTGACAGTTCCTTACAAACCCAACTCTTACCATGAGGTTCAGCATACTGCACTCCTTGATGTTTCCCCCACAATGTAAAAACATCTGTCTATACACAAACCTGCAGAGGGATGTTTATAACAGCTTCATTCCTAATTGCCAAAACGTCGACACAGCCAAGATGTCTCTGTAGGCGAATGTATAAATAAACTGTGGTACATCCAGACAATGGCGTACTACTTATTGCTAAAAAGAAATGAGCTATCAAGTCATAAAAGTCTTGTGGTAGAAACTTAATTGCATATGACTAGCTGAAAGAAACCAATCTAAAAAGGCTACCTACTATATAATTCCAACTGTGTGACATTCTACAAATAGGAATCTATTGAGACAGTAAAAATATCAGTGGGTTCCAAGGTTTAGGTGATGACTGTTAGAAATTACTGGAGTTAAATTATTAATTGCCAATGAAAGTATAAGTTCTCATTCTGCTCCCAGTCTACAGCCTTCATTTTAAAATAAGCAGTGCAAAAAATTGTTTTATTTTACAATAATAAAGTTTAATTAAATGTCTTAAGCATATTTATTTTTGTAATATATATTAACTGCAATACATATTAGTACATTATGCAGTCAAGTTTTGAAATTTTCTATATTTACAATATCTAATTAGGTCCAGGAGAAATGTTAACATTTCAATGTAAATATTTATGCAATTTTAAAACAGTACTAATGTTCCATTTTAATAGAATTATTTTATATATAATTCATTTATATCTTTAATCTCAGTACCATTTTTTACATAGAAATAAGTTTATAAGCAAATAGGAATCACAAATTTGATTCATTAACATAATACATCCTGTCAAGTATGTATATTGTTATAAAAATAAAGTCCAGTTAAGTTTAATAATATTAATTGAGCAAGAAAAAGGTTCTAGAACCAGGCCTCATATTCCAGACCTAAGATGGTTCAAAATTCTTCCTTCTCTAACAAAGTGCGATATAACCAGAAAAGAGAAAATAACATACAGAGATTGCCCAGTTGGTACATTTCATTGCTTACCTTCTTGGATAGAATTTGGTAATTCAAGCTTTTAACTTGGGATTGACTCAGGGTTTAGCTTCTTATGATTGTCTTCCCCAAAGCATTTTAGTTTTTGCTAAGAAGAACCATAGTCTACCATAAAATATTTTGTATTTTTCACCATATCTGTGATCATAAGTTCTATTATGTTTATTAAATGTATCTCTTTTTTTTCTTTCTATGATATTATTTTCTTGTAATAATCTAAACCTTAGATTATTACTCTAAGAAATAATCCAATCATTAGATTATTACTCTAGGGAATAATCTAAACTGAACATAATATACCTTTTTCTTGAATCGTGACTGGGACATACAAACTCATCACATGATAAATTTGAATGATTCTTCCTTACTTGTTTATACTACATATATATGTAATATATATTATATAAAATCACTTTTTTCCTTGAATTCTATGTGCATTTTCATAATTGTCTTGCTTATGGAATTTGTTTAGTTGTTGTTGTTGTTGTTGTTTGTTTTTGGGGGTTTTTTTTGAGACAGAGTTTCACTATGTTGCCCTTGGCAGAGTGCCTTGGTATCATAGTTTACAGCAACCTCAGACGCCTCAATTTAAGCAATTCTCTTGCCTCAGCCTCCCAAATAGCTGGGACTATGGGTGCCCACCACAATTCCTGGCTATATTTAGAGACGAGGTCTTACCTTGCTCAGGCTGGTCTTGAACCTGTGAGTTCAGGCAATCCACCTTCCTTGGCCTCCCAAGTGTTGGCATGACATGCATGACCCATTGTGCCCAACCTGTTTATGATGTTTTTGAGATGATCTGTGTGACAATTCAATTAGTAATATGTGATAAAGTAATGTCAGGCTAGATATGAGATAGATAATCATGAATGTGATTACCTGTACTAACACATCATTGATTACTTTCTTATATTCCAGAAAGTAGGTCAAGTACACCAATACTAATTAATTCTTCATTTTTTCCCCCCTGCTATTCCATTTCTTTTTCTTTCTCTTTTCACCTTTTCCTTCACTTGGTCTCTTTTTAGACTAACTGATTTGAAACTGTTGGAAATATGTTCTTCCCTGGACATTTTCTGTAAGTTACATGATGCAGACCACAGTATTGGAAAAATGAAAACAGAGACTCATTAACTGACCCAAGTTAAGACCTCACCCACCTGTTGATATATAGGGAAAAAAAGTGGAGTTCAGATTTTAAAATCTGCAAAGAAAAGTCTGAGTTCTTTTACCAGTCAGAAAAGTCAAGACCCTTCCCTTTTCTATTGATGCTAATGCAACATATATGATACTTCATTAAATTACATCAAAACTAGTCAACTACTTAACCATTTTCACTTCCAGAGTTAGATATTATCTTGCCCAAACTTTAAATGTGGAAATATAGACATATACTCAGCCACCAGACTTAATGCCCAAAGGCACACAGCTACTGAGGGGTAGATTAAGACCTGACCCTAAACCCACCTGACATATGAATTTAAAATCTACTTAGAACTATCAATGTGATGCTCAGTATTTTCTTTTTTAAGATTTAATTATTTCTTTTTCATATTAGTATTTATTTGTTGTTTATTTATTTATTTAGTTAGTTAGTTTTGAGACAGAGTCTCATTCCATTGACCTGTGTTGAGTGATGCACAGATTCTTTCTTCACAGTCTCTCTTGTAGTTGACCCACCACAACTCCCCAGCTAGTTTTTCTATTTTTAACAGACACAGGGTCTCACTCTTGCTCAGGCTGGTCTGGGACTCCTGAACTCAGACATCCACTCACCCAAAGTGCTGAGATTGCAGGCATGAGCCACTGTGTCTGGTGATGGATATTTATCTTTTATTAAAAAATAATCACAATTTTTGAAAGAATATCAGTTTTACACAATCTCATTTCATATTTCCAGCTGAATTCTATTGCTTAATTCAGGTGGTCAATTATATATTCTTGTTACTCATGTACCACAGAGCAATCTATACCTATGACTAATCATTTTGCCGTAAGCAAAACTATTGAACCCATTACTTGATTAAAAACAGCAAAGTTATCAGTTTTACAAGACAGATAAGAATTTGTCTAAAAGATAATACACAAAATGAGGATTCTCTTCAATGTTCATTTAATCAAACTTACAAACTTTTTAGCTTGTGTTCTAATTTTTGGATTTATATTCTTTTCAAATACAGAAGACAATAGGCATTTCAACATTAAGTACAATATTTGTAGAACTAGTAGTTTAATAATGAATTGATCTTAAAGAAATGACTCTAGCGAATGTATAGTTATAAGTATTAGTCATTTGCTTTGGAAAGTCAATATATTTAATTTAGGTATGGATTTCAGAGTTAACATTTTATTGTAAGGAAATAAATAAAATAAGATGATTTGTTTCCAAATTATAATGCAAGAGAGAGCCCTGCTGGCAGACTTTCACAGATGCAGCAAGTGGATTCATAATCGAAGTTAACTGTGTTAGGAAAAACGATGATGAAACTTATCTGGTTGGTTTTTGGTTCTCCATAATTTCCATTTTAGAATTGAATGTCATTAGCTTTTAACTCAGTATACACTGTGCTTTTGAAGGTATATATCACGATATCATATTTTCTGCATTTTGCCTATTGGAATAATCCTGTAATGTGCAGTTAACTTTCTACACTGTTTATATACATTTAGGAAAATGGGACACATGGTCTATTTTCAAGAATGGCAAGGCAGTTCTTCTGAAATATTGAATTATTATCTATCATAATAAATACAGTTAACATATCTTGAAATCTTGATTTTTTTTCTGATTATATCCTGTACTTAAAAGCTTTTCAGTACCTAGAGAATATTTTAAAAAGAGAAAAATTTGCATTACACTGAGAGAAAGTAGCTTATTTTCTATGTAAAATGAAATTCAGATAGAAGCAGAGGATGGGATGATAAAGAGAAACTGGACAACATTCAGCAAATTTTCTGTTGGCTTTTCAGTGTCATGTAAATATGGGGACACCAAAAAATATACATATTTAAATGTAAATAGAAAATTTCCAGTGTCAGACTTTTAATATGACCTACAACATTGCACTGCATGCCTCACTTCTCTCTATATTGAGTAATATTTGAAACCTAATTATATATTTAGGGAAATGGTGGTAGCAACATTTCATACTTGAAGACATAAAGCTGAATAATGCATTAGAGCTTGAGGCATTGTCTTGAGAAATAGAAAAATGAAAGCAAGCAAATGTATTAATACAAAGTAAAAAAAAAAAGGTATAAGCTATTTTTTTTAACCATTAATCAAACTTTTTGAACTCTTGGAAAGGCAACATAGCAAAATCTCACCATAATGGAGTTGGTGAACCATGTATAGTAGTAGTAATTCTTTCCTATTGTTTGCAGTGGTAAGCTATAGAAATGCTGACACAAAGTACTTCAGGGAAAAATAATTCTTTGTACTGGAATGATTAGGTGATCATGCAGGAAAAAATTTTATTTATATTCATTAGTTATTAAAATAACTTTTAGTTCATATTCAATATTTATTAAATAAATAGTAACATATCCAATCCTTATTTAATAAATGTTATTACATTCAATATATATTTAACCTAATAAATAAATAAGTTTTATTTTTATTCAATATTTGTTAAAATAACAATTCAATTATGTACTACTAAATAAATTATTGTATAGTAATACGAATATGATGATACTATAGGTTTGAGTAGGACCCAAGGGTCAGTGTTTCTAAACACTATACCACATTTTATTTATCAAATGCTCATTTCTATAAAGGCCATAGTAACACTATTAACTTAAGGTAATAGTCCTCTGTAATTTTCTCAATTCACTCCCAAATAAGATTTTACATGATTAAAATACATAAGTGTCATTATAAACCTAAAATGCTATTTTATTATCTTCCAGAATGTTTTTGCAAAATTAGTAAGATTCATATAAGTAGGAAAATATTATTGGATACTTGTCAATATGTTAAAATCTTCGAGAATTCACATTCACTATTTTTCAGAAATCATAACATTCCTTTGGAGAATTACCGTCAATATAGACATGTTTACTTTGGTGAGCATGGTAGACCCAAACTATTAAACAAAGAAAAATAAACAAAGACAAAAAGGACAGAGGAGTTTATTACATATTTACAGTCATGAACAATCCAAAAGAAAATTATTTCTTCAAGGTCTGTGAGTCCGTGTGTTCAATAAATCAAGGTTTAGCTTATTCATATAAATGGATTTACGTGAGGGAAGTGATCTTAGCATTTCAGAAGTTGTGTTAGTTTCGGGTCATGCACAAAGATGTGGCCTGAACAGAGGCTCTAAGAACTTCATCCTCTGAGAACACAGAGAGCAATGTGGAGAGATTTGCTAATTCAGAAGCACCTTAAGCCTTCCACCATCTAGAAAGTATTAAATCTCTTCATAGGCACTCCATCCCTGTCATTTTAGCTTTGTGTTTTGGTATTTAAATATCCATGTATTGGTGATAATTACTTAGACTTTGGTCCTTTATCTCTTCAAATAATAAGGGAATGTCATGAAAGAAGAAGGAGAGAAGAAGAGGAAAAATAGGAGGCAGAGGAAGGAAAAGAGGAGAAAAAATCCGACTGTGAATAGCTGTTCTATATGGTCAGTTCATGCCATGCTGATGCATCTTTTTATGAAGCTTTCTCTTGTGTCTACTGCCATATATATCTGTGTGTTTGTTCATTCAGGTGCACATGGTTAATAAACATTGTGGTAGAAAGAAGGAGCTATGTAAATGGAAAATAAATCTGATTCTCTCTCCATACTATCTACAGCCATACTTGAGGTTAACCTGGCATCACACTAGATGTAAATGTTTAAATAAGATAAATTATAACTTTTTAACAAAATATGGTTAGTGCAACTTTGGCTTTAAATTTGTAAAATTTACAAACCATTACACGAACCTCTCCTATAATATCCTTCTTATATATATATGCATTATATATATAATACTACTTATGTATAAATTTTAGGTACAAGTATAACATTCCACAATTAAATTACCTGAAACATCAGTGAAAGTTCACAACAAAGAAAAAACTTTACATGAGAATCTACTCTAATTAAAATCAGAATATCTTCTTGTTGAAGATCGCCATGATAATATAGGAAATAGTGTTAAGATTTTCATGCATTAGAAATTTGCCTCGGAGAGAAGGGAACACTTTTACACTGCTGATGGGAGTGCAAACTAATACAGCCTCTTTGGAAATAAGTGTGGAGAGTACTCAAAGAACTCACAATATGGCTCGGCTCCTGTGGCTCAATCAGCTAAGGTGCCAGCCATGTACACCTAAGGTGGCGGGTTCGAATCCCCAGCCCGGGCCCACCAAACAACAATGATGGCTGCAACCAACAAATGGCCGGGCGTTGGGGTGGGTGCCTGTAGTCCCAGCTACTTGGGAGGCGGAGGCAGGAGACTCGCTTGAGCCCAGGAGTTGGAGGTTGCTATGAGCTGTGATGCCATGGCACTCT
>CAUYQV010143639.1:0-11258 GCA_963574575.1 Galagoides demidoff
CAGGCCCCCGCCACAACGCCCAGCCATTTTTTGGTTGCAGCCATCATTGTTGTTTGGCAGGCCCAGGCTGGGGATTTGAACCCACCACCTTAGGTGTACGTGGCTGGCGCCTTAGCCGATTGAGCCACAGGCGCCGAGCCAACTGTAACTTCTTTACCTGGGAAAAGTGTCTGCTAAAGTGAACATAAAAAGAAAATCCACACAATCTGGCCATGTCAACATGATAATTCGTAAAGAATGAGCCAGAAGGGAGAATCTCTTGATCCAAAACTGTTTCTCTGCTCAGGGATAAAATAATTCTCATTTTAATTTTTTTATTATTATTCTTTTTTGAGACAGTCTCAAGCTGTTGCCCTGGGTAGAGTGCCGTGTTGTCACAGTTCACAACAACCTCAAACTCTTGGGCTTAAGTGATTCCCTTGCCTCAGCCTCCCACATAGTTGGGAATACAGGTGCCCACCACAACACCTGGCTATTTTTTTTGTTGTTGCAGTGGTCATTGTTGTTTTAGCTGGCCTGGGCCAGTTTGAACCCGCCAGCCTTGGTGTATGTGGCCAGTGCCCTACCCACTAAGCTATGGTTACTGCCTCATTTTAATTTTGAGGGGTATATTGTATAGGTGTTTTATGTTTTAGAGCAGTACCAAAACATTTCCTTTGAAGATTACCAATGAATTATCTTGACAAGAAGAAAACACCTAATGACACCGTAATTCCACATGTTCTGATAACATCAGTGACTCCTAGAGGAATATACACCACACAATTATAGGATATGGAGAGTACTATTGGGTTGGGCAGAGATAATGATTGATAGTGACTATTAGACTCAGAATGAGTGGTCAAATGCATCAAACTCTTTCCACTAAAGGGAGTTAATTTATTATCCTACCAACTACAAAAATGAATGATTAAATTTCTCTTTTACCACTAAGTAAAATTATTATGAAGACTATTTCTCTTACAATAGTTATTCTGTCACTCATCTTTCCCTTTTCTTTCTTCTATACTGAAATAATTTCGCCAGTTTGCATAGTTTCCAATTTAAGGGCAGCTTTTGAGTATTAGTTTCTATTTTTGAGGAGACAACATCTACCTTCTAATATTAAATAATAATAAAGATTGTATGCTTCATTATTATAATTTGACCAGCAACATGGCTGAATAAATATGATTCTCCTGATTGTATATGAAATTTATCTACTACTTCAATGGTTTACCTTC
Organism: Galagoides demidoff; assembly: GCA_963574575.1. Taxonomy (NCBI): domain Eukaryota; kingdom Metazoa; phylum Chordata; class Mammalia; order Primates; family Galagidae; genus Galagoides; species Galagoides demidoff. The sequence continues at coordinate 1,224 of CAUYQV010143639.1, forward strand.
ACCAATTACTATTACATTATTAGGGTGAGGTTGTAAGCAAAGTCAGATTTTGTTCTACACTGATGACTTGCATTCTGAAAGTATGGTAGGAAACCCAAAAATATTTTTCAACAACACTGGTGCTAGAAGTCACTACTTCAATGTGGTTTTAGAGATGAATACAGAGAAAAAGACTGAAGTATAACTTTTCATTTGTTCCATATAAACTGAGGCCTAGGGATTTCTAAGGTCTGTTAGTGTAAAAAGTTTCTCATGTTTTTTCCAAGGCCTCCACTTGTGGGTATGGGAGATTGTGTTCTTCCCGAACTGGGATTTTAGGGTTACTGAAGGCAGAAACCATATATCGTATTTCCTTTCTTTTCTACGATGGTTGGGATGGTCAAGGTTAAGAATCAATAAAAAAGCCTGACTGGAGCATTTGTGCCAAGTTGACTGAAGTTGACCAGGAATTGGACTAGAAACTAGGAAATTGGACTAGAAACTAACAAGCTTTGGCAGTGCCACTTATAACCCCATTTGGGAATGAGGAGGATAACACTGAATTTACCAGCCATAAATATTGATATGAATATAAACAAGCCCAGCAAGCCCATGGCTTGAGTGCTTGATAATGGTACTCTGCTTCTACATGGGAAATTTATAGCACTAAAGCATTTTGAAGGTTTTACATGATGGCAAGTAATTATTTGGCTTCTTTTCTTTGACTTTAGTAACAGAACTATCCCAGATGGATTGAAGTCCAACTATACTTCTTTTAAAGACCATCTCTGTGACCAGGCATGGTTGCTTATGACTATAATACCAGCACTTTGGGAGGCTGAAGTGGGAGTATTGCTTGAGCTCAGGAGTTGGAGATCAGCTTGGGTAACATAGCAAGAACCTATCTCTACAAAAGAAAAAAACATTGTACCTGGACATGGGGGCTGAAAATCTATTTTCATCTCTTATTTCTAATATTTAGGAGTTATTTATTTTCTTTTATTCCACATGTAGTATCCAGCCTCCAAAATGGTCCCTCCTGGTTTCACGTCCTTGTGTTTTCTCCTCTTATAGTGTGCTATGGAGTTGTTGGATAAGACAGAAATGATGGTATTTCACTTTCAAGACTAGAATACTTATGTACAAATGACTGTGGCTTCTACTATGGATTCTCTCTCATTTGCTTTCTCTCTTAATTCTCTTTTTTCTCTCATTTCTGTCTGATTACTTTTTTGTTAGAAAACTAGCTGTCATGTCATGGGGATACCAGGGCAGCCTACAGAAAGACCCTATAGTAAGGAAGTGAGACTGGCTAACAGCCTTGTGAGTGAACTTAGAAGTGGATTCTCCAGCCCCATTTAAGCCTCAAGAAGACAGAAGCCCTGGCAAACACCTTGATTTCAACTTCTTCTTCTTTTTCTTTTGGCTGGGCTGGGTTTGAACCTGCCACCTCCGGCATATGGGGCTGGTGCCCTACTTATTGAGCTACAGGCACTGCCTGATTTCAACTTCTTAAGAGACTGTGGGCTAGAAGCACCCACCTAAGTTGTTCATGGGTTCTTGATCCACAGAAATGATGTAAAATAATACATGTTTGTTGTGGGTTTTTTTGTTTTTTGTTTTTTTTTTGAGACAGAGCCTCAAGCTATCCCCCTGGGGAGAGCGCCATGGCATCACAGCTCATAGCAACCTCCCACTCCTGGGCTCAAGCGAGTCTCCTGCCTCAGCCTCCCATGTAGCTGGGACCACAGGCACCCACCACAACGCCGGCTATTTTTTTTTTTTGGTTGCAGCCATCATTGTTATTTTGGGGGGCCCGGGCTGGATTCGAACCCGCTCCCTTAGGTGTATGTGGCTGGCGCCCTAGCCACTTGAGCCACAGGTGCCAAGCCATGTTTGTTGTTTTAAGCTGCTAAGTTTTGGGATGACTTATTACCTAGTAATAGTAGTAATACCATAACTGTACTTAAATATGAAATATTGGCTTTGTGGCTACATTGAAGAAATGATGTCTCTTCTTTTTTCTACAGGTGGCAGTTAATTGCTCACCAACGTTTTGCTAAGGTGTTTTGCAAAATACTGCAGGAAGCATCTGACCGGATGATGTCTTGGTTCCCAGAGTTCACTCAACTCACAGAAGGTGAACACATAACTAAGGTATTTATTTACTCACATTGGTTTATTACTGGATCTGTTCTCCAGTGATAACAACTGCTAGGTGGTTAAATAGGACAATGTGTTTTATGGTTGTTTTTCTCATCTCCCATTTTCACAAATGTGAGGTAGTAACAGAATTAGTCAATACTGGAGAAATTACGGATTAGTTGATGACTAGAAGCTGGGTGCAGTGGCTCATGCCTATAATCCTAGCACTCTGGGAGGCCATGGCGGGTAGATGGCCTAAGCTCACAGGTTGGTGACCAGCCTGAGCCAGAGCGAGACTTTGTCTCAGAAGAAAAAAAAAATCCAGGACTTGTGGCAGGCACTTGTAGTCCTATTTGGGAGGCAGAGGCAAGAGAATCTGTTGAGCCTAAGAGTTTGAGGTTGCTGTGATGTATGATGCGATGGCACTCTACCAACAGCAACAAAGTGAGACTGTCTCAAAAAAAAAATAATAATAAAGTTGATGACTAGTTGAAACTACTAGGATGACTGATCAATCAATTTACATTCATGGAGTGGCATTATTAACATATGTGATATTGGAGTATTGGGAAAGATAATGCATTTCTAAAATGTTTAGTCCTACTTTATATTCTATTATCCTTTTTATTTTATTATTTTATTTTATTTATTTATTTTTTAGAGACAGAGTCTCACTCTACCGCCCTTGGTGGAGTGCTGTGGTGTCACAGCTCACAGCAACCTCCAGCTTAGGCGATTCTCTTGCCTCAGCCTCCTGAGTAGCTGGGACTACAGGTGCCAGCCACAATGCCTGGCTATTTTTTTGTTACAGTTTGGATGGGGCCGGGTTCCACCCACTACCCTCGGTATATGGGGCCAGTGCCCTACGCACTGAGCCACAGGTGCTACCCTATTATCCTTTTTAAATTGTAAAATTTTTACCATCTGGATTGTTTTTGAAATAGTAAAAGAAAAAAAAAAGACAAGCTAGGGCAAAATTTGAAACATAATTTTTAAACTTTTTAGTATGGAAACTTGAAATAAATACCAAACTAGAGAGTATATAAACCCCTGTGTACCCATCACCCAGTTTTAACATTGCCAGTCTGGTTTTATCTACTCTCTACTTGACTTGCTATGTCCTTTGCTCACCACCTACACTGGATTAACTGGATGTAAATCCAAGACGTCATCAGATAAGGTAATCTTAATAATCTTACAAAGCTGGGGAGCAAGACCTTACCTGTTGTTCTCACTGATGGGTTCTAAGGAAAATGTGATTTAGCTGAAATATGTCTGTATTTTAGGCAAGTTATATAATTAGTCATCAATCTATATTTTATATTTTTTCTAAGTAAAACTGAATTGTCATCCAGTTTTATGGTGATGTTATGAATTCATATTCTGAATTCTGAATTTGAAGGTAAATATGACTTCTTAGGATCTGCCAGGGAGATGGAAATTCCATTGATTGGCCATAATAGACAAATTTGTTCCGTGAGGGAGTAGTCTTTACAAAATTATAGTTAGAAGTTGGGATTATGCTTCTCATGACTACATAAGTACTTGTAGCTTAGATGCAAAAGGGCAGCCAGTGGGTAGCCACTGAAGGCTGATTTTTATGACACCTAAATGTGTTATAAGTACCACTCAGGACTAGCACAAAAGTGGGTCAGTCACTCTAATATCTTACCTTCCCTTTTACAAAACCTCTGGCTGTGGTGGGGCCCAGATCTCTTCATGATGATTATTGCATCTGGTGTCATGTTTTTCCAGCTGGTGCACTGCTTCCCTTTGGGAGGCTTCTTGATGTTCACTCCTCTATCAGCCTCCCACCTCCTCTCAGGGGGAACTCATCCTGTGACCTCACTCTGCATAGGCAACCTTTCCTAACCTGAGCTGTGATTAAATGGATAGGTTTATGGATCATATATATAAGAGCATTAGAACTGGTAATTAAAATTTCAGTTATGTGAATTTTACGTCCCCTACTCACCTCCAACACGATATACAAGAAAATCAGAATATTTTTGATCCAATAGCTTTGGAATTTCTTTTAAGAAAAAAGAAATAAATGTGCTGACAATTCCAGATATTGGAATATTATCAATGCAGAAACAAAAAATTAGTATCCAACACTTTCACACTATTATTTTGCATAAAACCTAGAACAAATTGGATCAAGGATTATGTTTTGAGGACTATATTCAGAGAGTCAGACAATGTCCATAAATGGCATATTAAATTAAAGAATCCCTGTTAGAATTTGTTGGCCTCCTATTGACCATTCTTATATTCCTGACTTACAGTTTGAACTTGGCTATCAGTAGTTCTATTTTGAGGTATATTCCCTGTTTTGGCTTCTCCTTTGGACAGTGGTTCTCAACCTTCCTAATGCCACATGTATTTTCATAGTTAAAAAGGGGTCGCGACCCACAGGTTGAGAACCACTGCTGCCCTAGGTGGACCCTCTGGAATTAGCCTTTTCTGTCTTCCCTTGGCTTTGACTCTTGACTCAAGAACTGCTTTTATTGCTCATTTTACTGAACCTCATTTTTCTTTTCTCACCTACCTGTAGCTCTGCATCATATTGACCCAAGTTGAAAAAACAGAAAGAAAAAAAGATGGGTCTAAAAGAAAAGAAAACTAGAAAAGCAAGGTTGTTTTAAGAATGAGGAAATAAATTAAGAGAATAAAGAAGTTACCATATATCTTTGCTTAAAAATCTAGTCAATAAATATGTCAATATTTTTAAAAGTAGATTTAAAAACCAGATATTGCTCCTTTCAGCTGCAGATTTAGGGACTGCATGGGTGGTTAACCAGTCATTTAAAACATTTATTTGATTCAAAGGAGTTTTCATGTCTCTTTATGCTTCAAGGACATATGATTGCTTGTGGTGAGGTGGTACCATGGTTCAGTTAGATTGAAGAAAAAACTTATTTGTAAAATAAAATATAATGATAGAATGACCATTAGAGCTATATGTGCCAATATACTCATTACAAAATTTTACAAAATATTTACAAAAAATGCTCTACATGTTGGCCACCTCTTTGTAAAATTTGCAATGAATATTTTGTAAATATGGGTACAGTCATCTACAATTTCCCATTTTTCCTATGGATGGCAACTTTTGGGACAACCTGAATTTTAGGCTTAAGTTCTCAAGATGTGGTCTAAAATCTCTTGTGGGTCCTTGAGACCTTTGTAGGAGGTCAGGAAATTTAAAACTCTTTTCATAAAACCAAGATGTTATTTGCTATTTTCACTCCAATTTTCTTATGAGTGAGAACCAGTGCTTTTGAATATTAATTGATAAATATCAAATTTTGATTTTATATATTCCAATGAAAATTATTTTAAAGTGCTATTTAGCTTTGGTTCCCAAAATACTTACATAGCTATCATTTTGCAATACATCTGACAGGTAGCCAGGCCAGAAATTATTTCTACTTAACACAAGAAAAAAACCAAGAAATCAAGAATTTTAGATTATATACTAAGTTAGTAATAGAGGAATAATAGAATATGCAGGACTTTCAACTCTACCCCAATTATTTGGCTACTGAAGTCAATTTCCTTTCACCCTATATACTTTAGTGTGATTGTAACATCCTGAGCAGAATGGCATTGCAACACAACACGGAACCACCTACAGCCACTTTCACATTAAACATCTTCATCTCCTGAGCTAATTCATTTCCACAGCTAACCAGAGTTCAACACTTACCTGTCATTTAAACAGTATTTTTTTTTTTTTGTAGTTCTTTAGGTCCTCATAATTTTCTCTGGCAGTATACAGGCCACCCATCTAAAAATGAATTTCAAAGAATCGGTCTTTTCAGGTTTGTCATGCTAATCACCTGCTTGAGAACTTAAAATAGTTCCTACCGGGTCAAACTTACACTCTTCTGCAGAGTTTTCCATGCTTCCATGATTTGGTCTCACCTTACCCATTTAACCTTATGTCTCTTCCTTCTAGCAATAATTTAGCTTTTCCAGGAAGACTGTCTTTTCCTTACACCAGCTTCACTCCTCCTTCCACAATAGCACTTAGAATTTATTATATTTTGCTCGTTAATCTTTTAATGCTGCTGGGTACTAAAGCTCAGATATATTAATATGACAAGCTCAAATCAACGTATCTGGTCAATGGTAGAACCAATATTCAAACCCAGGTCTGTCTCCTTGTCACTATAACAAATATATTAGTAATTCAATTAAAATGGGCTAAAGGACCCAAAATTGTATGTTCACACCGCTTAAAAGAAAACAACTAAATGTTGTTGACAAAAGACACATCTAAAATATATGGATATAAAAGATAAAAAATTATAGGACGGACTCTCTTTTACACACATACACACATAGCTGGTGTAGTTAAACTTTAAAACTAAAATCATTATCAGAGGCCCAGCACTCTGGGAGGCCAAGGCAGATGGACTGCTTGAGTTCATGAGTTGGAGCAAGAGTGAGACCCTGTCTCTAAAAAAAAAAATCTGGGCATTGTGGTGCGCACCTGTAGTCTCAGCTACTTGGGAGGCTGAGGCAAGAGGATTGCTTGAGCCCAAGAGTTTGAGGTTGCTGTGAGCTATGACGCCATAGCACTCTACTCCAGGTAAGAAAGTGAAACTCTGTCCCCCCCCCCAAAAAAAATCATTATTTTTTTTCTGGGAAAAATATAATAATTTTTCCATTTTTTCCCAGGAAAAATATAATAATTTTTCCATTTTCCAGGAAAATATAATAATTTTGACAAATCTAACACATAGCTTCAAATATAGAAAGTAAATGTTAGCAGAATTATAAGGAAAAATAGATAAATCCATAATTATAGTAGAATGTTTCCTTTCAACATTCTTTAATAACTGACAGACAAAATGACAGGATATAAAAGATTTGAATAGCATAATCAGTGAATTTTTTTTTTTTATTGTTAGGGATTCATTGAGGGTACAAGATACCAGGTACAATCAGTAAACTTGAGCCAAAAGGTATTATATGGAACACTGTCCTCCATAATAAGAGAGAATAGTTATTCTTCACAAATATAAAATGGAACTACTTAGAAGTGAATAATAGTGAGCATACTGTTATCAAAACTTGAAGGAGTAAATTGCTTAGAAATTTATATGCCTAAACACATAGATGAGAGAGCAAACACACAAAAAAGGCTGAGAAATCAATGAGCTAAGAAAGCATTTACCTCAAGAAATCAGAAGAAAGCAAAAAAAAGTAGAAAATAGGAAATGACAAGCAATATGAAAAGAAATTAATGAAGTAGAAAACATACATATAATGGGATCATTTGGGTCATTTAATTGAATTACTAATATATTTGTTATAATGGCTAGAAGAACTGGCTTTAGTATTAGACAGACCTGGGTTTAAATTTCTACCATTGACCAGACAAAATAGACATTCTGTCTACTTATCAGCTATTAAAGTATATTTAAATATTCTACTATAATTATAGATTTATCTATTTTTCCTTATAGTTCTGCTAACATTTACTTTCTATATTTTGAAGCTATGTGTTAGATTTGTCAAAATTATATTTTCCTAGCAAATTTTTGTTTCCTGGTCAGAAGTTCGTTTTTAAAAACTGATAAATGGGCTCAGCGCCTGTGGCTCAATCAGCTAGGGCGCCAGCCACGTACACCTAAGGTGGCGGGTTCGAATCCCCAGCCCGGGCCCGCCAAACAACAATGATGGCTGCAACCAAGAAATGGCCGGGCGTTGTGGCGGGCGCCTGTGGTCCCAGCTACTTGGGAGGCAGAGGCGGGAGACTCCTTGAGCCCAGGAGTTGGAGGTTGCTATGAGCTGTGATGCCATGGCACTCCACCCAGGGGGATAGCTTGAGGCTCTGTCTCAAAAAAAAAAAAAAAAAAAAAAACTGATAAATGCCTAACAAACTGATTTTTAAAAGAGAGTGTGAACAAAATAACCAGTGTTAGGAATGTAAAGCAAAACACTACCACAGCCCCAGTAGATATTAAATGATAATAGAAGATATGGTGAAAAACTTTGTACCTATATGTTTGAAATGTAAACAAGTTAGACAACTTACTGGAAAATACTGTCAATAACTGAAACAAGTATAACTAGAAAATCTGAAATAGCATTACATCACTTAATCCATAAATAAAAACTTTTCCATAAAGAAAAAACTCTAGCTTCAAATTGTTTCTTCAGTGAGTTCTGCCAAACATTTAAGGAAGAAATAATGATCAATTTTATATAAACTCTTCTTCGGACTTGAAAACAAAGTATTCCTAGCTTGTTTCATGAGGTCAGCAAAACCTGACACAAATATTAGAAAAAAGGAAAATTACAGAGCTATCTTATAAGCATAGATATAAAATTCTGAACAAAATTTTAATATACTATATTCAGTAATATAGAAAATAGTCAATGCACCACGACCAGTTTAGGTTTACACTAGTATTTCAAGGTTGGTTTAGAGAAAACCAATCAGGGCTCGGCGCCTGTGGCTCAATCGGCTAAGGCGCCAGCCACGTACACCTAAAGTGGCTGTACATCCCAGCCCTGCCCACCAAACAACAATGATGGCTGCAACCAAAAAATGGCCGGGCGTTGTGGCGGGCGCCTGTGGTCCCAGGTATCTGGGAGGCGGAGGCAAGAGACCTCGCTTGAGCCCAGGAGTTGGAGGTTGCTATGAGCTGTGATGCCATGGCACTCTACCGGGGGATAGCTTGAGGCTCCGTCTCAAAAAAAAAAAAAAAAGAAAACCAATCGGCTCAGTGCCTGTGGCTCAAGCAGCTAAAGTACCAGCAACATACACCTGAGCTGGTAGGTTCGAATCCAGCCCGGGCTCACCAAACATCAATGATGGCTGCAACCAAAAAATAGCCAGGCTTTGTGGCAGGTGCCTGTAGTTCCAGCTACTTGGGAGGTGGAGGCAGGAGACTCTCTTGAGCCCAGGAGTTGGAGGGTGCTGTGAGCTGTGATGCAATGGCACTCTACCCAGGGCGACAGCTTGAGGTTCTGTCTCAAAAAAAAAAAAAATAAAGAAAGAAAGAAAACCAATCCTATAACTTTGTTTTTTTTTAGATTTTTTTTTTTTATTAAATCATAGCTGTGTACATTAATGCAATCACAGGGTACAGTGTGGTGTTTTCATATACATTTTGAAATACTCTCATCAAACTGGTTAACACAGCCTTCATGTCATTTTCTTAGTTATTGAGTTAAGACATTCATACTCTGCTTTTAGAAAGATTCACTTGTACCCTTGTAGGATAAACTATAGAAGTGACCCCTCCAATAACCCTCCCACCACCCATCCACCCCCTCCCCTCCCCTTTCCCTCCCTCCTCGCCATATTCTAAGGCTATAATTAAGTTATAACATTCCTATGAAAGCTATAAATTAGTTTCAAAATAGGGCTGTGTACATTGGATACTTTTTCTTCCATTCTTGAGATACTTTGCTAAGAAAAACATTTTCCAGTTCCATCCATGTAAACATGAAGGAGGTAAAGTCTCCATCTTTCTTTAGGGCTGCATAATATTCCATGGTGTACATATACCACAACTTATTAATCCATTTGTGGGTTTATGGGCACTTGGGCTTCTTCCATACCTGGCAATTATGAATTGGGCTGCAATAAACATTCTGATACAAATATCTTTGTTGTAATGTGATTTTTGGTCTTCTGGATATATACCTAATAAAAGAATTGCAGGATCAAATGGCAGGTCTATTTTTAGTTCTCTAAGTGTTCTCCAGATGTCTTTCCAAAAAGAATGAATTAATTTGCATTCCCACCAGCAGTGCAGAAGTGTTCCCTTTTCTCTGTATCCACACCAACATCTCTGGCTTTGGGATTTTGTGATATGGGCTAATCTTACTGGAGTTAGGCCATATCTCAAAGTAGTTTTGATTTGCATTTCTCTGATGATTAAG
>CAUYQV010143641.1:0-13263 GCA_963574575.1 Galagoides demidoff
GGTGGGCGCCTGTGGTCCCAGCTACTTGGGAGGCGGAGGCAGGAGACTCGCTTGAGCCCAGGAGTTGGAGGTTGTTATGAGCTGTGATGCCATGGCACTCTACCCAGGGGGATAGCTTGAGGCTCCGTCTCAAAAAAAAAATATATTGTTTGTCAATGATAGTGTTCAAGATAGAAACATTGGCAAGTAAAATTAACATTTATATGTATTTAATATGTTAAAGTATTATAATCTTTTTTTTTTTTTTTGAGACTGAGCCTCAAGCTATCCCCCTGGGTAGAGTGCCATGGCATCACAGCTCATAGCAACCTCCAACTCCTGGGCTCAAGCGAGTCTCCTGCCTCCGCCTCCCAAGTAGCTGGGACCACCGGCGCCCGCCACAACGCTCGGCCATTTTTTGGTTGCAGCCATCATTGTTGTTTGGGGGGCCCGGGCTGGGGATTCGAACCCGCCACCTTAGGTGTACGTGGCTGGCGCCTTAGCCGATTGAGCCACAGGCGCCGAGCTGAAAGTTTTTAATCTTTAAATTTTGTCTAATGACTCTTCAGTGTCTAAGTAAATAATAATAATTAAAATGATATTTATCTAATGTGGTAATTTATACTAATAGATTTTCTGATACTGAGCCAGTCTTTTCGTCTTAGAATAAACCATGTTTGGTTAGAATAAACCAATCTAATATAGTGTATTAGATTTTTAATATGCTGCTTTGTTTTCTAATATTTTCTTTAGAATTTTCTATCTATATTCCTGAGCAAGATTGTTCTATAGGTTTTTTTCTCTATGGAGTCATTTCTTGGAGAAGTAGTTCCAAAAAGGGAAACTTTCTCTGTGCTCCAAGTTACATTGGGATTACCTGCTTTATTTAGGTTCAGAAAGGGTCCCACGTAAAACTTGATGCAGTAATTTGGGGAAGATAGGTCTTTGAAAAATTTTCAGTATGTCTACCGTACTTAGACTTGTTTAAAACAATCTATTTAGACCAATTTTGGTAAGTTATGTTTTAGTAAAAGTAATCTTGTTAGAATATCATATATATATTTTTTCCAGTTTTTGGCCAGGACTAGAGTTTGAACCCACCACCTCTGACATATGGGGCTGGCACCCTACTCCTTGAGCCACAGGCACCACTCAGAATATTACATGTTTTATTCAGGTCTTAAAACTTAGTTGCACAGAGTTTACTAAAGTAGCCTCCTGTGGTTCTCACAAGTCATCTCTGTCTGTATTTATTTCCTTGATTATATCTTATTTTATATAATTTAATTTTTCTGTGTAAAAATCAGATTAACAAAAGATTTATTTTTATTGTTTCCTATTCTGCTCAGCAAAAACCAGATTTTGGAATTTTAAAAAATGTTATGACTTTTTTTCTGATTTTGAATTCTTACTGTATCCACCTTTTTCTTTATTAATCTTTTCCCTTATTTTCTTAATATTTATTTTATTATTCTTTTTGTAACTTCTAAAGTTGAATGCTTACTGCAATTATTTTATTTTATTTTATTTTATTAATATAAGAAATTAGGCTACACAATTTCCTATGAGCACTGGTATATCATATAGCCCACAGATTCTGATACGTCATATGATCATTTTTACTTGGACATAGTCTGCAATTTCAGGTTTGAATTCCCACATGCTGCAAAAATTATTTAAGAATTGTGAAGTTGAAAATTTTAAATGGTAAGAGAATTTTATTTTAAAAATGCATTATAAATTTCTAGTTTTTATTATTTATGATGAATATTGTCTGAATAGTATTTCTCTATTTTCTAAAAAAAGGACTTGATACTTGTGGCCTAACATGTGATTAGATTTCATGACTGCTCATTTCCATGGTCTCTTAGAGAGAAGATGAGTTTTTCACCCCGGGATTTGTAATTTGATATAAAAGACATCAACATGTTATTGTGCTATTTAGGTATTCTATATCCTTATTTATTTATTTATTTTTGTTCTCTTGGAATGTCGTGGATAAGAGTGATAAGGTCTCTTTTTACTAATACAGAGGGTGTCAAAACAGTATACACATTTTAAGAAAAGGAAAAGAATACTACATTAAATTTGCAATACTCAAGTCACATTTGACTTCTGCATTTATCAGAGCTGCTCATGAGTCTTGACGTTATTTTTCTTGGTGTAAAGATATTCATAATAATAATAATAATAATTATTATTATTTTTCATAATTATTATTTTTAATAATAATTTAAATTTAATTGTTATTTGCCTACTTTATCACCATAAAGCACACTCTTTGAGACAGCTCATTTGTTACTATTTTCCTTACTGGACGTAAGAGAGTGGTCTCTCCTCCCACCTCCCCTCCATTTGCCTAGTATGTAACATTTTTCCACCATTTACTTTCAAAGTTTTCAACTACATTGTTTTAAGAGTCTCCTGTATTCAACCCTAAATTAGCTTTGCTTTCTAATCATCTTCTTAGTTAATTTTCATTTATTGCTATCAGCGGTGGTGTGCTGGAGCCGGCTCCTTCTGGCTCACAAGAATTACAGGTGAACATTTATTCTCAGATCCACACACACTAATGTGTGTGTGTTAATATCTTTCCCATCTATTATTTTCTCAGTATAGAGAAAATATAGAGAGTCACAGCTGGAAATTGACCATGGAAGTGTGTACACCACGGACATCAGCAAAGTGTAAGTAAGTCAAGACGTTTTGTTTTGTTCCCTATCCACTGAGGCCTGTTATTAGGTATTTAGTAGAACACCACTGGCTATCACTAAGTTTGGCTTAATTTTATCATATTATTTTATGTTATGTTTTTATGTTCTAATATCTACCATGAAATGAGTTTTGTAATGTTTTTGAATGTGTGTTTACTCTAATGGTTTCGTAAATATTTATTTTTTATTTAAAGATTACTCCTATAACTGTAAGTAGTGCTAACACCTTTAACCTTCTATTTAGACAGATCTATTAACGCTATACCGTGAGTGGTGAAAAATTAGTATATTTCCATTTTCTTCCCTCTCACCCCTCCATTCATTTTTAGTTGCTATTTTTCTCAATATTAATCTTTGTATTACTTAATAAATTTGAATTATTTTTATTTGATTTATCAGTTTTCAATGTATATATTTTGACCTCTTGCTGTAAAAGATAAGTAAATTCAATATACATTAATACCCACTTGCTCTACCAGTTCTTCTCTAAAATCTCTTAGATATGTAATTTCTATACAGTTGGGATTATGTTTGCATTCTGCTCTGACCTATAATCTCTGCATTTGCTTTAATCTTTCTCCTTCAGTGAAGTAGATTCAATCTCAATGCTAATGTTGTCTTTTTCATTTATCTCTTGTCTGACTGAAGTTCGTCATCTATTATTATCTATAAGGAAATTTGAGCTTATCGGAAATTCAAAATGCACATATTTGAATGATATACTAAGTGAGTCAAACGTTATTTGGTAATGACGTCTTTTCCTGGGGATTTTATAAGCATTGTTGCACTCTTGTCTAGCTTGTAATTTGCTCTGGGGAAATCTGAGGTCAGCTTTATTCTTTTTGTTTGTAGATAATTTAATATTTTTGCATAGCTCCCCAAAGGATCTTTTGTCTTTGAAGTTCAGAAGATTTATATTAGTATGTCTCTGTGCTACTTTTTCTTGAGTCACAGTGTGCTTTTTCAACTTCTTAATCAAATTTTCTTTTATTTTTGGGAAGTGTTTCTAAATCATTTCTTTAATTTTTATTCTGCTCTGTATTTAAAAATAGAGATGTACTATGTATTCATTTACATAGGTTTTTAATGTGTGTGTGTTAATATCTTTGCCATCTATTATTTTCTCGGTATTCCTTAGCTCCTTATTTGGCTCTGTTCTCTCATTTTTCCCTCTGTGTCCATACTGAGTTTTTGCAGTTAGCATTTTCCCTGTGCTGCTCCCATGCTTGCCTTTTTCTTTGTGATGTTTTCATTTGGTCACTTCTTTCTAAGCTGTGCTAGCTCATAATTCATTTCTTTCTATGATTTTGTTAGTTCTCCCCAATCTCGTGTATTTAGCCATTTAAATACACACACACACACACACACATGCAAATATGTGTATGTCTTCTCTGTTAAGTCTTTTTTTTTTTTTTTTTTTGAGATGGAGCCTCAAGCTGTCCCCCTGGGTAGAGTGCCATGGCATCACAGCTCACAGCAACCTCCAACTCCTGGGTTCAAGCGAGTCTCCTGCCTCCGCCTCCCAAGTAGCTAGGACCACAGGCGCCCACAATGCCTGGCCATTTTTTTGGTTGCAGCCATCATCGTTGTTTTGGCGGGCCGGGCTGGGGATTCGAACCTGCCACCTTAGGTGTACGTGGCTGGCACCCTAGCTGATTGAGCCATAGGCACCGAGCCTTCTCTGTTAAGTCTTAAAATTTATCACAAAATATTAACAATTTTCAAGTTATCCAAACCAACTATTTTCTCCTTGTAAATGTCTTTTGTGTCCTATTTGTTTTCATCTTTTTCTCATTCATTCTTATAGCAGCGGTTCTCAACTTGTGGGTTTTGACCCCTTTGGGAGTCGAATGACCCTTTCACAGGGGTCACCTAAATACATCCTGCATATCAGATGTTCACATTATGACCCATAACATTAGCAAAATCACAGTTATGAAGTAGCAGTGAAAATAATTTTATGGTTGGGGGTCACCACAACATGAGGAACTGTATTAAAGGGTTAGGAAGGTTGAGAACCACTGGCTTATCGGGTCATTGCCTGGATCTTCTGCAGTTCCTTCTGGTGATGTCATTTTTGACTGAGGTGAATTTTTCCTGCATTGAATATTTATAGGAAGTTCACATGGAGGTGGGGGTAAGGTCTCTGTTTTAGATAAGCAGAAATATTCTTTTAATTCTGAGTTTTAAGTATAAATTTTACAGCCCTTAATTTTTCCTGATAATGGAAAAAATCATATACAGAGCTTTTCACTTTTTCTTCCTCTCTCTTCTCTCCCTGAAACTATGTTTTGTCTGTATGAGGCAAGCTTGCCTCCTCCACTTTTCATATTAAAATAAGATCCAGTTTATCCAAAAGAAAAAAAGACATTTTATCAAAAAAACATTTGCAGTCAAATGTTTATAGCAGGACAATTCACAATTGCAAAGATATGGAAACAACCCAATTGCCCATAAATACATGAGCAGATCAATAAAATGTGGTAATAGCATACTTTGGAGTACTACTCAGCCATAAAAATGGGGATCTGGTATCTTTTGTAATAACCTGGATGGAAGTGGAGACCATTCTTCTAAGGGAAGTGCCATAAGAATAGGACTTGATACTCGATACTAAATCAAAACTTGTCTATCAGCACTTACATGAACAGAAATCAGAAGAGGGGAGGGAATAGAAGGGGCAGGGTGAATTCACACCTCATGGGTGCAGTGTACATATTCTGGATAAGGGCACACTGATAACATTGACTTTAAATGCACAAATGCAAATTATGTGACCAAAATGTGTGTACCCCTGTAATATTCTGAAATAAAAAATAAATAAATATGTGTTAAAAGTTTAATAAATTGAATCTTTAGGCTTAAGTACAAATTTAAAAATAAATAAATAATTAACAAATAATTCCGGTCCGGGGACCTTCTATTGTCTATACACAATATTTTTTTCAGTTACAAATAAAATCTTTAGGTTTTGCAACTCAGGGTGTGCCCTTTCCTTAAAAGGAGTGCTCTATGTACTTCACCATCTCTTACTGAGCTTTGTAGTGTGGTCGTCCTTTCCGCTTCCTCCATACTCCTCTGATTTCCAGTGCCTTCCCTACCCTTCTAGCTTCCTCTAGTTTTGTGACTGGAGGTGTCAGCAATCTCTCTCTCTCTCTCTCTCTCTTTTTTTTTTTTTTAGGAAGAGTTTACATTTCTGCTGCTCATTCTGCTGTTTGCTTTGACTTGACTTCCAAGAAAAGCAGGAAATGGGAACCTTACACCTCATCTTCAAATCAGAAATTCTGAAACTAGACTCTTACCTTGTTGAAGTTTTAGCAATTGCGGTTTCCAACTTACAGTCGTCAAGGCTTACTGGAGATTTTTACGATGCATATAGTAGACTGGACTATGTGAGGAAATGTAGTCAGTGAGAAATTTCCAGTGGTGGATTTAGAGGCCATTCAGGCTGTAATAACAAAATACCATAGACTGGGTGGCTCATAAAGAACAGAAATTTATTTCACAGTTCTAGAGGCCAGGGTCAAGACACTGGCACATTTGATGTCTGGTGAGTGCATACTTCCTCATTCATAGATGACACCACCTTCTTCTTGTCATTTTTGAGACAGAGTCTTATTATGTCACCTTCAGTAGAGTGCTGTGGTGTCATAGCTCAGGGCAACCTCAAACTCTTGGGCTTAAGCAATTCTTTTGCTTTAGCCTCCCAAGTAGCTGGGACTACAAGTGCCAGCCACAACACCTGGTTATTTTTTGTTGCAGTTGTCATTGTTGTTTAGCTGGCCCAGGCTGGGTTCAAATCTGCCAGCCTGGGTGATTGTGGCCGGCACTGTAACCACTGAGCTATGGGCATTGAGCCAGATGGCACCATCTTGTTGTGCCCTTGCATGGTAGAAGGGACAAACGAGCTCTCTGGAGTCTCTTTTATAAGAGCACTAATCCGGTTTATGAGGGCTCCATTCTCATGACATAAACACCTCCTAAAGGCCCTGTCTCCTAATACCCTCACATTGGGGATTAGGTTTCAACATATGAATTTCAAGGGGATACAAACATTGATTATATAATAGTGGATATTTGTCTTTCTGCATTTTTCCTTTGAATATTCAGCATCCAGAACTTTGTGGTAGTAATGAGCTCTTCTAGCCAGCTGAGTGATGTTCATTCATAGCCTAAATAGATAAGGGATATATTTTTCCCATATTCCCTGTTCCTTGTGTGATATGTGTTATTGCAACCTTTGTTGTCTCACTAGCTGCCTTCACATTTGTGAGCCACCTGAAGATTCCCTGGCCATCAGAAATGCACTTGATGTACCCTGGGTCTTTTTCCAACAATGACTTCAATGTTTCCTATCTCTTGGAAACATCTGAGATAAAACCACACGAAAACACTTTGGACTGTGGCATTGGAAGCAAAACCTGCCATCTGCCTTTGGTGGGGAGATCTCTCCTTCATTAGATGCTTTCGGGGGCCTCACATCATCAAAGTAAAAATTCTCTTCCTCTCTCCTGTGGTAATTCCTATATTTTCTCTATGCTCGGATATTCTTCTTTTTTAATTTATTTCTTCTTATTGTAACACATCTCCTAGTAGCCTATCAAGATTGAAAACAAGGCTGGGTGTGGTGGCTCACTTGTAATCCTAGCACTCTGGGAGGCTGAAGGTGCCAGATTGCTTGAATTCAGGAGTTCAAGATCAGCCTAAGCAACAATGAGACCCCCGTCTCTAGTAACAATAGAAAAACTGAGGCAAGAGGATTGCTTGAACCCAGGAGTTTGAGGTTGCTGTGAGCTATGATGATACCACGGCACTCTACCCAGTGTTACAGAGTGAGACTCTGTTTCCAAAAACAAATAAATAAATAAATAAGATTGAAAACATGAGGTAAGAAAAAATCTTTGAGTCATTGTCTGGAAATGGCTTTATTCTTTCCCCACTTTAAAGAATAGGCTGAAGATAATTTATCTGAAGATAATTTATCTCCGAGTGGTGAAGTCTTACTCCATACGCCAGTTTCGAGGGTTACTAATGAAGAAATCAAGTGACTGACTGGTTCTTGAACTTCTTTATGTAACCTTATTTTCCCCATTTCCAGAAAATTGTAGCTTAAAAAAAATTTTATGACTAGCCCTCTGAAATTTTAAAATGATGTCATTTTTTTTTTTTTATGGTCAATATGCCAACCCTCCTCCAGACCCCTTAAATGAAGAAATTTATGGTTTCCAATTCTGAGAAATTCTTTCTTCTTTTAAAAAATATTTTTCCCTTTTATTTCCCTTTTTTTCTGTTTTAAACTTTTGTCATCCAAATATTAAATCTCTTGAAACTAATCCACTAATTTCCTTTCCTTTTTTTTTTTTTTCTTTTGCAATTTTTGGCCGGGGCTGGGTTTGAACCCACCACCTCCGGTATATGGGGTCGGCCCCCTACTCCTTTGAGCCACAGGCACCACCCTCCACTAATTTCCTTGTCTCTTCTCTCTTATGTTCTATTTTTTTTTTGCCTTAATTTTGCATCTGCTTTCTTAGAAATCCCAACTTTACTTCTCAATTCTTTTCTAAAAAGTTTAATTTCTCCTGAAGATTCTTTAAAGATTTCTAAGAGGTCGTCTTTATTCTCCGAGTACTCTTTTTTTTTTTAAATATACAGCCCTGTTCTTGTTCTCATAAGCAATGCCTTTTCTTGTCTTTCAGAAGGTACTGATAACAGTTTAAGGGTTTTCTTCTGCTTCCTGCCTTGTTTCTTTCTCAGAGCTTCATTTTTTGTCTGTTTTTGCATCTTTTACATTATATATTTCTTCCAATATCTTCTGATTGTTGGCTATGCCTTTACATTTATGAGAGGCATTCAAGTGCTGATGGGAAGTATCCCGGGGAGGCTTGCAGGTTGCTGGGCCTCACTCTCGGTGGCTGGACAGGAAGATGCCCAGCCTTTTTTGGGAGGGGTACCTCAACCCATCAGTTCCTGTACTCAGCCTGCCTACCAAAGATGCTGCTCATCTCCTGCTTGGGGCAGGAAGCAGTTAAAATCTTACTTTCCATTTTGGAAACCAAGTGGGAGAAGAAGAAACATTTTACTAAGCAGATTATTGGATAATCTCCTGTGGTCTTCAGTGTGCTTGGCTCATTCCTACTCTTGTGCCAGTCCATCTGCAGCAAGTCCACGTGCTTCATCATCTTCAGAAAGTAAACCCCTGTGAGTGTGGTCATTTGGATGCTTGAACTGCAAGAAGAAATCTGACCTTCTACAGCTCTTCAAACAGACTTTCAGCCAGTTCTTCTGAGATTTAGCCTCAGGTCCAACTCCTGCCATCAGGGATACCAGGTGCTTCAAATTCCCCAGACTCTGTTCTGACACCATCCTTATTGCAGATCTTTTCATACTTAGCATATAACAAAAATCACCTGCAGTGCTTGCTGAATAGCAGGTAGCTGACCCCACTTCTAGAGGTCTTATACAGTAGGTCTATGGTGGGGCCAGAATATTTGCATTTATAATAAGCTCCCAGATGAGGCAGATGCCCCAGGGGAGAGGTGCTTCCCTTTACCTACAGACATTTCACTCAGTTTTCTGAGCATGGACTATCATTTTTTTTTTATATTCCAAAATTTTAATTTCTTCTGCTGTGTGTCATCTCACTTCCCTCTGTCCTTTTGGATTCATGCATTGAAAAATTATTTTATCTTGTCTTTATGTGGCATTGGGAATAGAAAGTAAAAGCAAGTGTTCAAACTGTGGCCATTTATAACTGGAAGACTAAAGGCAAGCTTGGGGGCAAATCCTGATAGCTCCTCCTCCACCCCCCACAGAGGCATTCCAAATCATCCTTAGTTCTCCCTGAGCCTCCAGCCTACCTTTTGCACACATCTTACACCCAGGAGAACCTTCCCTTTAACTCAACTGCTTCCATTTCCTGCTCCCAAACCTTACTCATTTTCACCTCCTTTCTTCCTAGGCCCAGAAGAATAGGAACTTGTGTTCGGGGCAGCCCCTTTGTCTTGCATTGCCATTCATTCCCTTGGAATTCTGTGTTTGCAAATGATCCATCTCTATGGGTATTGTAAACTTGTGCATGCCTCTCCTCTCCCACAATATGAAATGAAGGAAACAACAACACCCATCCCTTCCTCACAAATTACTCCTTGGAATCTAGGTTTACTTCTCACTCATTTCACCTCTTTCTCCCTTGGGTCTGAACTCTGGGGAGCCATGGTGTGTCTGGAATATTTTTGGATGATGAATGATAGATGGTTGCTGACACCAAAAGGGTCAGTGACTGACTGAGAACCCAGTAAAGAGAACCAGAAAGATGGGTTGGAGGTTGGAGGTTCGGGAAGGGTTACATCCTGGTAGCTAGCTCTACGTTCTTGGCTATAACTCCTTTCAATTATTTTCAAGGCTGCAAATAGCATGCTTATTGTTGTAAGTAACATGAACTAGTCCAGCACTTGCTTACATAAACTAGAGTTTCTTTTTCTCATATAATAAGTGAAGGGCAAGGCCATGGCTGCGTGGTGTTAGGATTAGCAGCTGTCCAATTCTTTTGGCCTTTTCCTGTGGTTGCAGGTCGCCTGCTAGCTCCTGACCAACACAGACTGTGTTTTCAAGGAATGAGAAACTTACCCTGTTAGGTCCAGCTGCATCTCCCTCCCCTGACAGTTTTGTGACTTGAATTATCATCTGAATAAAAGAAGGACTTCCTCAACAGCATCTCTGGGCTTTACCAGGGCAGTTGTGGTTTTTCTTCTTCTGTCCTGACATTCGGCTGCAGGCCAGTGCACCATCTGCCAGCCACACACTCTGCTGACACTCATTCTGAGTTTGTACACTTTCTTACATTCTGCTACTTGTTCTGGCACTGCTTCTATTTCAGCCGCACAATATTCTCTTTGTTGAACAATGCTGCCATCTGCTTTCTTCTGGATACTACTGTCTTTTCAGGAACTACCATCCTCTGTTGGGTAGAGCCTTGCCCCACTGGGCACTGCTGAGACAGGTGACCACCACACAGTGGAGCTATCCTGTCCCAAAGCTCAATGGCATTCCATGAGGGAGAACTCATTGGTCATTAGGCACCACAACCATGATGTTTGCACCTCAATGTTCAACATGGCATTTAGTGAAATATCTCTTTTGTTCCATTTTGCCTCCATTCCCCTAAATGTGTAACAACCAGCACAGAATATTCAGAATGGCCCCTCCCCATCTGATGCCACTGGGTCCTCTGGAAGAGAGTCCCCTGTGATCCTTCTTGCAGTTGCCTTCTGCCCACCACTCACAGCAGCTCCAGGTCTCAGGTAGATGTGTCCATCTGGCAAGTGTGCACCAGGTGAGAGCCATGGAACTGGCTGGGTGTGGTCTGTAATCCTAGAACTCTGGGAGGCTGAGCCTGGTGAATCTCCTGAGCTCAGGAGTTCAGGACCAGCCTGAGCAAAATGTGACCCCGTCTCTATTAAAAATAGAAATATTAGCCAGGCATTGTGGCAGGCACCTGTAGTCCCAGCTACTCAGGAGGCTGAGACAAGAGGATCACTTGAGCCCAAGAGTTTGAGGTTGCTACGAGCTATAACTCCATGGTACTCTACCCAGGGTGACAGAGTGAGACTCTGTCTCCCAAAAACTTCACAAAAACAAAAACAAAAAATACAGGAGAGCCACAAAAGTACAGACTTCACTGCCAATTGGGAGAACCTTACTCAGCTGCCTGGTTGTGGCAAGATGAAGTTGTTCTGCACACGCTTCCCCTGTTTTCCACACTCACTGGTTTCATGAGCTCATTTAGCCAATTCACCATATTTACTAATCCAAGGCCTAGATTCTGATATCAAGCCCCTACTTTTAGTTCATCGAGGCAGAGGTTCTCTGGAAGTAGATAATGTTCAGGTGTGGGGGCAGAGGGTTAAGAGAACTGTTTAGTTGATTCATTCATTAATCAGTCCCACCCAGTTCTACTGTGTTTTGAGGCAAACTTCTCCATCTGGAGCAGTGGTTCACAACCTTCCTAATGCCATGACCCTTTAATACGGTTTCTGTGGGTTGTGACCCACTGGCTGAGAACCTCTGAGGGATGGTCGCCCAGCCCTCACTGACGTTGTAATTTCATAATCTGCTGAAGGTGGACAGGGGCTGGGATCTCTAGCACCTGGTGAATGTGAGGGTGTGGCCCTGACAAGCAGAACTTACTGTCTGGGGATCAGGGAGCTTAAAGACATCAGGCTAGGCCCAGGATTTTTTTTATTTTCTAAGTAAATTTCTAAAGGTGGCAGGTGGTCATGAGCTCCTCAAGTCTTGACATGGCCTGTGATCTTCCCTGCAGCTGTCTTCTGCCAGCAGCTCTGCACCGGGTGAGACCCATGGGCCACAGGCTTCACTGTGCCTCACCGAGCCGCCTGGCGGTTGAGGGGGGAAGTTCCTTGCTGCTTCTTTCTCTTTCCTCTCCGTTGCTCTTCGTTGTGACCATTTTCATTTCATTTTTTTTTCTCTCTCTATTTCTCTTTATTTGTGTCTATCTTCTTTGCTTCCAACTGTTCTGGGTTTCCCTTCTCTGTCTTCATTCAATTCGTTTGACGCTACCCCCCGAGTCAGGGTGTGCGCAGGTGGTGGAGACGAGGAGAGTAAAACACGAAGTTTCTTTTCCTGAAATTTAGTTTGTTGCTGGCATCCCAACTATGATCCACAAAATAAGAAGCATTATTAAGCGACTGTGGTATTTCAGGGGCTTTACATACACTCTGGCATTTAATGTCAGTTAATGAAGTGTAACTGTGTTCCACAGTTGATAAAACCGAGGCTCAGACAGGATCCAAGTTAGCGGCCTGGTGGGTAGAGCCCCTGCGCCCCATTTCTCACTCGACCCATCCGCTTCTGCTCTTCTCTTTCTCCTGCTCGTTGTTCCCACTGCACTTATTTCTGCTCCTGAACGCCACTCCTGTCATCCAGGTATCGTTTCTCCCTGGCTCCTTCTCTGCCCCCTTCTGATCTCCCTCCTCACATTTAATGCTCTCCGCCCTCTTCTCTCCCTTCTTTTTCTCCCTTTCTCCTCCCCCCATATTCTGAGACTGTCTCTCTCTCCTTTCTTCTCTCCACTCTACATGGCTCATCTCAAGATGCCCCTCCCCTTGCACGTCTCCACCTGTCACTCTCCCTGTCCCCCTCGGGTCTGCCCTGCTTCCCTCCTCGCTTCTCTTGCTGTTCCCCTCCCAGTCTTCCTCTTCTCTTGTTTGTGTCCTCCCTCCCCTCTGTTTCTTCCTATTGTTCTTAGTTTTGATGTTTCTCTGCTTCTCTTCCTCCTCTTCCTTTTTCCATTCCCTCACCCTCCACTTTCTCCTCTCAGTCTCTGTTTTATTCTTTTAAAACGTTCCCTTGGCCCAGCGCCGTGGCTCACACCTGTAGTCCTAACACCTTGGGAGGCTGAGGCAGGTGGGTTGCTTGAGCTCAGGAGTTTAAGACCAGCCTGAGCAAGAGCGAGACCCTGTCTCTACTAAAAATAAAAAACTGGGGGCAGTGCCTGTGGCTCAAAAGGGTAGGGTGCTGGTCTCATGTGCTGGAGGTGGTGGATTCAAACCCA
>CAUYQV010143642.1:0-22551 GCA_963574575.1 Galagoides demidoff
GTAATTAATGGATTTGTACTCTAGAAAATTCCTCTGGGCTTCAGTGTGCAAGGTAACAATCATACTATCTCATCAGTGCTTTAGCAGCTGAAATAAAAATCTGCTTTGGCAAAAGGTCATCCCTCAGTTTCTTAATGATAATATAAGATATTAGGTGGTAAAAGGTGTTATCTGCTATTTGAACCTCCATGGATGTATCAAAAAGAACTCTCCATCAGTTTTTGTTTGAATTTCAGCCCTTTAATGAGAAGCACCTTCTTAATCTCACCTCTTCAGCAAAATCCCAACCTTTCTTTAAATGTAAAGGCCAGAGTTATTACATAATGATACTTTCTCATTTAGATATGATATAATAAAATGCTATGATAAATTTTCTGCCCACAGTAAATTTTTACTAAATATATCAAATACAAATGGACTGAGTCTCATACCTTTTGTAACTGCTCAAAAACATAGGACAATGTCCTTGGGATAATGCCTCTGTCGCTGTAACGCTCTGCTCCACCTGTGATGGTGAATGTCTTACCGCTGCCAGTTTGCCCATAGGCAAAGATGGTACCATTGTAACCTGCCAGGACACTGCCGTAAAGAAATGACACACTTTTAATCAAAATGCCTAATTGCATGTGTACTAGATAGCTTGTATTCTAATAACTACCTTATTAAATTATCAAAAATACAATTATAGGGAATTTATAGAAATATCTGTAGAAATATTATATATGTGAAATTCTTAGACAGAATTTACATCTTTATCCAAGAACATCAGCATATCAATTCTTTTCTCTAAGAAAGGACAAGTAATGGATTTAAAAGTCCAGTCATCATAAATATTTTCTTTATCTTTATAATACAGGCCTTGAATCAAAGAATATATTGAAAAATGTTCTGGGGAAAAAACCAGCTATAATGTGGAAAATTGTCACCCTGACATGGTGTATACCTCATGCGGTAAATACACAGTAGTCATTCCCTAGAACATAGATAATTATTCTGTCACTATGTATCTTGTAATGTAATTCCCAACTTAATACTCAGAACCAACTGTAAATCCTCTAGGAATTCCCTCCTCTCTTTTCTTGCAATGACTTTTTATAAAATCTGCTGGTCCATATGTGTTCTTCCGCCCTACAGAACAGCTCTTGATTTGATGGTGGACTTAAAAACACTAAATCTTCTCAGACTTTGCAGACCACCATCTGTAATGTAGACTTTTAATAATTTGCATGACATGATGCAGACATTCGACAGTGGGACTTTTATCTATGCCACATGGAACAGTCATCTTTTGCAGCTTTACTTTCTTTTGCAACAAGTGGCTTCTTGAACTCTGAGACTTATCATCAAACTAGCTCTGATGATGTCAGCTAATGGCACCCGTGTTGGAGTGGATTTTTCAATAGATGGTCCCTCTGAGTCACACCTCTCTATTCATATTAGGATTCCTGCTGTACCCCTTCTGCTGAGACTCTGTCTACAGTTCTATGTTTTGCATGCTTTCATGTGTGCACGATGGGTGATCAACCATTATGGTGCCCCTTTAAAACACACAAGTATGGCTAGAGCTTATTCTGAAGTGGTTAATTAAGTCCTTAGCACTTTGTGCAACTATTAAACTAACAACAATATCATCAACAACAAATCAATGCATCCTTTTTATGCAGACAAAAGTTGCTATTGGTGCTCATAATGTTGTACAGGGAGTGTACAAAAAAGTATTAGTATTATGTGATTTGACTTTCTACTTTTGAGAAGCTTAATTGTTTTTGTGATCATGTATCTTCATATGGAGACAATAAACTGTTGAAATTCTCAGCTTCTAAGATGTTGGAACTACCGTGATAAATTTAGGTGGATAGGAGAGGGCAGAGGGGAGGAGGCACAGGGACTGGTAAGCTCTCACCTAATGAGCTCGATATAAGGGTCTATAGCACACCCTCTGGGTGAAGGACTCTACTACATCTTGGACTTGGCCTGACAAATGCAGTGTAACCAAATCATTTGTACCCTCATATTAATCTGAAATTTAAAAAAAAAAAAGAAGAAGAATTTAGGTGGATGATTATAGAGTCTTTTTCCTCAACAGAATTTGTTAGCAATGAAATAGCTACATCCCATTAGCAATATCATTTGGATATATAGCATTTCTTGGCCATAAATGCTTCAGATAAATGAAGTCTATGACTTTAACTATCATATTTTAAATGTTTTATTGATTCTTGATAGAAAGCTTTCTAGAATATTAGATATTATTAATCTAAATAGAATCTAATCTAATTAGAATATTAGATAATATTAGATTCTTTGCTGTCTTGGAAAGCAGAGACGACAGTGCAAATTAATATTTTCATTTTGACACAGATCTTGCCTCTGCAAAGTGAGCATTGTTGCCCACTACAGTGGCACCCACTGAGTGTTTGTCTCCCTTTGTACACTTTTCTTCCACTGCCAGTTGTCCGAGTGTATCTGCCTCTAACATGTGCTTCCCCTCCCCCTATCAGTTGTGGGGTGGGAAACCAAGTGGCACAGCCTCATAGAACACTTTATAAAAGAAAAAGAATATAGGTTCCACCTATGGATACTCCCATGGATATTTATTACACTGCCACAGTTAAAAAGTTAAATAAGGAATGTAAACAGGTAACATTTGTTTACAATTCCTTCTGAGGAGTCCCCATTCCAACTCAACCTTGTGTTCACTCTTCCCTGGGCACTAGGCCTTTTCATATGCTCCTAGCCTTGTCTGTCCTAAGGGATAATGCTAATCAAAAATAAATAAAGAGAAATAGTAGTGTAAGGCTCTTTGAAAACTCTTTCCTCACAAGAACAGTGATATCAGTGGCAAAAATTGTCAAAATCAACTTTTTTAGAACTCTGGAAATTATCCAAAGGCTTACAACAATCCAAGGAGTGTTTATTCAAGAAAAACAGCTGAAACTCAGTAGGAACAGTGAGCTTTGTGGGATTTTAACTTGAACATTCCCAACCTCCTCTCCCCAAATCCTTGGTAGCCTTGAAAAACAACAGCCTCGAAACACAGGAGCTGTGAAAACCAGCAGCCTAGCAACCACTGAAGGGAGCAGCACAGGGTTGGTGCTCCTCACAGAGCCCATATCTTCAAAGTGCTGTCACTTCCAGACTGTCTGAAGGCTCCCTGGAAAAGCCCCTCTGACATTGCCTGTCTTAGACCTGACTCAGAGGTTACTCAGTGACAGTAGGCCTGTCTCAGAATGTTTATGGAAAAAAAAAAAATCAGTGGCAAGTGTTTATATCACAGTTGCCTAAAGCTGCAATGCCAGTGAGGTAAACAAGAGAGTGACCAAAAACTTAAGGGGAAAATCTGTGGAAGAAGATGTCTATAAGGGGTTTTGCAAAGCTCTGACATATTCCTGGGCCCCTCAAAATCATGCATGTGCATGGCTGTGTGCATGCCCCCAAAAGACTGGAAAAGGGCATCACATCTCACCCCTGGCTGGCCTTGAGACTCTGCACAAATCGAAAGTGAGAAGTAAGAGTTAGAAACTTTCAGAGCACTCAAGGTATGCTTCACACACATGCAGAGCTGCCTGTATGGAGGCCCAGAGACCGATGAGTTCAAAACATTGAAGGAAATCTCTGTCTAAACATTAGCTAACCACAAAGCTAGCTGAAAAGAGATTTTTAGAGGCTGCACACGACAAAGACACAGACCAAATGATAATGGGGAAACAAGTTACCAAAATCTGTGGGATACAGCAAAAGTGGTCTGTAGAGGAAAACTAGTTTGTGTAGCCGTAAATGCTCACATCTAAAAGCTAGAAAAGAACCTTTTGATTTCTATCTTTATCTTCTCATTGACCCAATGATCACTCAACAATATGTTGTTTAGTTTCCATGACTTTGTGGATAAGTGTTTCCGTTGGAATTGATTTTTAGTTTTATTACACTGTGGTCTAAAAAGATACGTGGTATAACATCTACTTTAAAAAATTTGTTGAGACATGTTTTGTGGCTTAGGATGCGATCAATCTTAGAGAATTTTCCATGAACTAATAAGAAGAACACATATTTAATGGTTTGGGGGTATGTTAGGTCCATTTGTTCTAGAGTTCTATTTAAGTCCTTTGTTTCTTTGCTTATCTTCTTTTTAGAGCCTGTCCTGTTCTTTCAGTGAGGTGTTGAGTCTCTGGAAACTATGGTGCTGCTATTTATCATTTTGTTTAAATCAAGTATAACTTGGTTTATGAATCTGGATGCTCCTATGTTAGGCACATAAATACTTAGGATTATTAAGTCTTCTTGTTGAATTGTTCCCTTCACCATTATGTAGTGACCACCTTTGTTTTTCTTTCCTTCTGTTGATTTGAAGTCAAAATAATCTGATGTGAGAATGGCTATACTGGCTTTCTTTTGGTTTCCATTTGCAGGGCTTTTATCACAAAGTCCCAAAACAACAAGTGCTGGCATGGATGTAGAGAGAAAGGAACTCTTATACACTATTGGTGGGACTGCAAACTAGTAACCTTCTATGGAAAATTGTAGGAAGACACTTCAAAGAACTTGAAATAGACTTATCACTGGATCCAGCAATCCCACTGGGATACCCAATGTGAGGGAACAGGCTGTGAGGTGGCAGGGCCTCTCACAGCTTGGGGTAGTGTTCAGGGAATGACACCCCCACACACACACACATTTCTCCTCCTTTAACAAACATTCTTTTCATCTGCCAGAAGTCATGTAGCCCATACATACTTTCCTTATTAGCAGCACGTACACAGCTTTTCCTCCTCAATGTTAATCCTTACCCAAGGTGTTAAGATTTACCTTGTTAAAGATACTTTATAAATAAAGCTGGTTCCACAGTTTGGGGCTGGCTGGTTGGCTGGAAGTAGCCACCAGCAGCATCAGCCTTCCTGATCCCATTCTATTTATATCTCTTATGTGTCTTTATTTCTAATTTCTCACCATTTCCACTCAGGTTATTTCTTATTTGCATTGGGTGGCAAGAATCCAAAGGAAACAAGGTCATTTTATAAAAAGGACACCTGCACTTGAATGTTTATAGCAGCACAATTCACAACTGCACATTAGATGTGTTAATCAATTTGATGTAAGCATTCCACATTGTATATCAAATCAGCACATTGTATCCCATAAATGCATTAATGTATACAGTTATGATTTAATAAAAAAATTCACAATTGCAAAGATGTAGAAATAATCCAAGTAAACACTGATACATGAATAGATTAATAAAATGTGGTATTTGCATACCATGGAGTA
Organism: Galagoides demidoff; assembly: GCA_963574575.1. NCBI lineage: Eukaryota > Metazoa > Chordata > Mammalia > Primates > Galagidae > Galagoides > Galagoides demidoff. The sequence continues at coordinate 5,263 of CAUYQV010143642.1, forward strand.
CTACTTAGCCATTAAAAAAAAATGGTGATCTTTTGTGACAACCTGGATGGAAGTGGAATCATTCTCCTAAGTGAAACATCACAAGAATGGAGAAACAAATGTATGTATTTAATACCAAGTTGGAACAAATTGATCAACATGTAAGTGCACGTATGGAAGTAAATCTCAATGAAAATCATGCTGGGAGGGGAGTAAACAGGTAGATGTGTTCCTCCAGTCACCCTGCTTACAATTCATAGTGCTTCTTTCCAATGTTCTGAAATTTAAAAATTAAGAAATAAATTGTTTATTGAATAAAAAATTAAAAGCTTTTGGGTTTCAAAGGACACAAACAAGAAAGTGAAAAGACAATGCACAGAATGGAGATAAACTTTGTAAATCGTCTATAGGGCAAGGGACTTGTCATTTATAGTCCATAACACATAAAGAATCCTGAAATTTAATAATAAGAAGACAAACAACCCGATTAAAAAGTAGGCAATAGATTTGAATAGACATTTTTCTAAAAAGATAAACAAAGGGCCAATAGCACATGAAAAGATATTTATCCTCATTAGCCAATAGGGAAATGCAAATCCAAACTACGAGATTCCACTTCACACTTACTAGTATGGTTAAAATAAAAAAGACAGACAGTAAGAAGTGCTGGTGAAAATGTAGACAAATTGGAACCCTCATATATTGCTGCTAGAAATGTAAAATGGCATAGTTTCTTTGAAAAACAGTTTTGTGGCTCCACAAAATGTAAACATAGTGTTACCATATGACCCAGCTAGGTATATACCCAAAAGTCCTTTTAAAATGTCCACCAAAAATGTATAATGAATGATCATAGCAACATTGTATATAATGGCCAAAAAATGGAAATAACCCAAATGACAATCAGTTGATGAGTAGATAAACAAAATGTGTCATATCCATTCTGTGAGCTATTTGGCAATGAAAAGAAAGTATTGATACAAGGTACAACATGCATAAAACTTGAAAATATTACGTTAAATGAAAGAAGCCAATCACAAAAGGCCACATATTGTGATTCCATTTCTGGAAAATGTCTAGAATAAGCAAATCCCATACAGATAGAAAGGTTAGTGGTTGACAGGGCTGTGAGAAAGGGGAAAGAAGAAATAATACCTAATGGGTATGGTAGGAAGCTTCTTTGTGGAGTAATGAAAATGTTCCAAAATTAAATAATGGTGATTGATGGTAGCACATTTGTATTTAAAGCTCCTAAACTGCATACTTTGAAGGATAGATTTTTGGGTATATGAATTACATCTCAACAAAGCTGTTATACTAATAAAATGGTAAAGAAGAATTTATACTAAGTTCTTAGTAACTAGATGGGTATACCACCTTTTCAGTGGTATTTTTAAAGACAAAAAGAGGGAATAGTAATTAAAGGAGTGAAAATTTAATGATAAAATTCAGCAATGAACAATGGGATGGACATTTGTGTTCAGAAATTATTTCTGAACTTCCTAAAATCAACAGTGCAGGCTATTGCTTAATCCATCTCAGCTAGAGATAGTACTGATATATAAATAAATCAACCCTTTATAAACCCAGAGTTTGATGATCAGATGACATTTCCATTGCAAAAATCCTCTTCTTCATTTTTCAAAATGCATATTTCTAAGAAGTTTAAATTATAAAGCTATTTTGTCATTTTTCATCTTTCAATATCTGCATGAATAAAAATAAAGCTTTGATCCTCTTAAAGATTATGAACTGAAGTACTACTCCCTATACATCACAATTACATGCTAGAAAAAATACAAATCATTGTATTTTTGACTAAAAATCTTTGTGTTAAAGTTTCATTTTTCACTTTTATTACTCCTTATTTGTTTAACTATACTCTAGAAAACTGTTTGGACTACGGGCCGTTTTGTTTATCCCCAGATGGGAAGGCTTTAAGAATCTCCTTATACAATATCTAAACAAAAGGAACCAATAACAAATTATTATTGTAATAATAATCTAGTTCACTAAATAAAAAAATATATTTATTATAGTCTCTCAAATTTGAAGAGAGAGCATGGTTGAAAAAAAATGAAACAAAGTATAGGAATAGGATCATGGATTGATGTCATCAGAGGCCTTCTAACTACTTTTTGTCTAATAGAAGGGAGATTCTTCAGGTTATTTCTGACAAATAGTCATATAAACTATGTATAAACAGCTGTTTAATTCAGGACCAGGCTGAAATTACAGAGTCAGATGAAGAGCTGACTTCATTTTTGAGAGGAGAGAACAGGTAAGACAGTACATAAAAAGATTAGTCTTAGTTTAACAGTTTAGTCTTAGAAAAATTATGAATCAAAGGAAAACACATATTTATATTTTTTAAAACTGTTTATAGAAACAAAGCAAATAAGCCAGATTAACCAAACTAAAAATAATTTTTTAAACTAACAGAAATATGCTATATTTAGGTTTAACTTGACTAAAAATCTTTGTGTAATATCAACAGACAAATCTGGAACAGAATAAAAATTAAGGCCTCTAATTTTAAATATATAGTTACTCCCTTATCCCAACTTGCCTTTCATACAGTTCTGAAAGTTCGAGTAGGTGAAATTTAGTTATTTTGAAATCCTCAGAACTTCAGAATGTCTGTCCACTGTAGCCCTCTTTCTGGAATAATGTTCTTTAGCCCTGATAGGCTGGCCCAAGCAGTGACTTGGTGTAGCCATTGTCTTTTATAGAGGAATATGGCAAGCAACTCTTAACTGTTTCACTCTCAGAGTATCTCAGAGTACACAAATTTAGTAGCTTAAATTTCGAAGAGGCATTTGAACCAAAAACAATAGTAATCCATAATTAATACAAACAATACAACTCAGTTTTGGGATATATAAAAGTTATTTTACATAGGCAAATGAACATGAAACGTGCAAAATTTCCAGCAAGGCTTTGGTCATGGGGCATTCTCTATGCTAGTGATTTTCAGCTGGTATGCAGTGAGGGGATCTTAGGTGCGCTGTGAAAATTTTTAAATATCATTAAATTATTTCTGAAAGAAGTTCAAAGCACAGTAAGTATATTCCTCTTTTTATTCTTTTTTTGATCAACATAATTTAAGTGTCCTTCAGCCAGAGACACAATCTTCCAGTAATTTACCAAAATGACAAACACAAAGGAAAAGCGGACAGGCACCTGATACATGTTCTCTAGACCTTTTAGAAAACATGGAGTTGTTCCTTTGGCCACATACATGTGAATCTACAAGAAAGGTGAACATCAAAAGAATGGATACCATTCAAAAAGACATGCCACACAAACATTACCATGGCAAAACTGGAAGAGTCTACAATGTTACCAGCATGCTGTTGGCATTGTTGTAAACAAGTTAAGGGCAAGATTCTTGCCAAGAGGATTAATGTTCGTATTGAGCATATTAAGCACTTTAAGAGCCGAGATAGCTTTCTGAAACGCATGAAGGAAAATGATCAGAAAAAGAGGGAAGTCAAAGAGAAAGGTACTGGGTTCAACTGAAGTGCCAGCCTGCTCCACCCAGGGAAGCAAAGTTTGTGAGAACCAATGGAAAGGAGCCTGCGTTCCTGGAACCCATTCCCTATGAATTCATTGCACAATAGTTGTACAGCATAGCACACAGGAGTACCAAGAGAACCAGTTGAGCAGGAGCATAAAGTGCTGGAATCTATTCCCCATGAATTCATGGCATAATAGATGTACAGTGTAGCACACAGGAGAACCAAGAGAACCAATGGAACAGGAGCATAAGGTGCTGGAACCCATTCCCCATGGACTCATAGCATAATAGGCAGAGTAAACTTTGTCACATTCAGTGGAAAGGTGCCTCCCTGAGCTGTTGGAAACTTTTCCCTATGAATTCATGGCATAATATATATTAAAAATAAAAGGCTACGTAAAAAACAAAACAAAACAAAAGATAATTTAAGTGTGCCATGGAAATTCAACTATAGGTTCAAGTGTCCCCTGAGATAAAAAAGTTTACATTTTTTTTGAAATTATCTTTTATTTTTATTTATAAATATTAGTTGTCTATTTTTTGAGACTTTGGGGAAAAATAATAAGAAGTTAACTGATGACTCCATATTGAACCTCAGAGTCAAAGCATTCTATAATAGACATACTCTTATTTGACAATACGAATGTTACTTTTTTTGCATTATTATTATTATTATTGCTCAATCATCTGATTTCTTTTCTGAATGTATTTATCTTCGTTCGTTCTTGACGAGGTTTTTGTTTCTAGTCCTTATCTTAAGCATTGTTATAAAACTTTAAGCCTTATTAATTTTGTGAAGACAAAAAGTGGAAACCCAAATAAACACATGTATATGTAATAAAAATAAAAGGTTGAAAACACTGCTCTATGCTGCAAAAGAGCAGTGTTAAGAAAAAAAATGTGGGCAAGCCACCCCACTGGGGAATCTGAGACAGCAGAAAATTTGAGAGCGGTATTTTTCTGCCCAGAATGCTTTCTTAGTGTCTATTACTGTGGTAGTGGGCTCCCCATCCCCTTCTACACGCTCAGGAGCAGCACCCTCATGCACACTGCAGGCCTGGCCAATCATATCACCTCCTTACTCCACATGTCCTCAACCCCTGCCCTGCCTATTACAGTTAGTGTTCCAAAGGCTGATGATATGCCTCAAGAAGGGTAGATAAGAGTGTCTCTGCACAGGTTTTGAGGAGAAAAAAAGCTCTGTTTCTACTGGGGTCTCAGAACTATGGCTGCTAGAAGCGATATGCTCTGCCCTCTGCCGAGGAAACAGGGCCAAATAAAGGTAAAAGGGGTGAAACGATATCACTGTGTCAGGCACCTAGTTCAAGTGGTAAAGGCCCTCATTTTTACGTCATTGGCTTTAATTCTTTGAGACAACCCAGCTATGTGAATCAAGAGATCCTTCCTTTTCATGAGTTGGGATTTAGTTATATGTCATATGCAACCAAGAGTTCCTCTCACACACAGTTTTTAGAGTGATGTGAAAGACAGCTCTTGTCCACCAATTTAGACTGGGGATCTGAAGCGAGCAGTAAATCTTACATAGTAGAATATTTAAATTTATCTAAATTTGAATGTGTTTTCATGGTACATGTGTTCTCCAGTTTTCATGGTCCCCAATACTCCCTAATGTCTTAGACTCAGCTGCCTTCACTTGAAGGCAGAGCTACCCCACTGCACGATAACAGAGGGCCAGTCACACTGCAGTCCCTGTGAATGCCGGTGCTCCTTCAGAGCTGCACAGCGCCCAGCTGTTCATGGACACTGTAGGAAAACATGCTATCTGCTGGGGTGCAATGCAGAGCTCCTGCTTAAAAGCATTTGAGTTTAGCTCCCCTCGTTTAGATTCTGTCCCTTCTAAAAGTCTGTTCTGACCAGGTCATCTCAAGGTCATGCACAGCTTCACTTCTGAGATACATTGATCTAGTTGTATATCCTAATAAAATAGGGTGCATGACTAACCTTAGTCAAACAAATCAAATCATGAGCTATTCTTTAGAAAATAATATCCAGGGCAAGAATATCCAGATTAGAAAGTATTAACCTACACATCCAAAATGTGTTTATGTGAGAAAAATAAGACTGTAAACATGTATTAAGTGGTCATTTGTAAACCTGTGAGCATATTGGTTATTGGACTAGAGTCACAAAGAAGACCCCACAGGCAAAATATAGCTAGCAGAGCGTATTGTTTGGACAGTACTGTCTTTTGTAAAAAAAATACCACCTCGATCTGAATGCTCTTTATGCACAGGACCTGTGCTACCTAATTTAAGCTCAGATACCAACCCCCCTATGGTTTACTTCAGATCAATTGGCTACCTTCCATGGAATGCTGCATTTTGCAACCCCTGGTATAAAGTGACTCAGTAAAAGAGTAATACTTTGATTTAAAAATATATACTCTGTACAGCAACAACAACCAAACTAATTATAAGCATCTTTCAGGTTTTGAAGTGTCATAAACAGTCCCCTCATATCATTAGCCACCCAAGAAAAGGAACGGGTATCTCTCTTATCATTGTTCACATCTCATAAATCTTATAATGTGATAGGAAAACAAGATTGTTGGGTTCCTTCCTCTGAAACAGTCACTCTGGCATAGTCGGGACTTCCACTCTTGGATGTCTCACAAAAAACAGGATCGGAGGCTGCCTGTCTTGAATGATTTCCAAATTCTCCTCCTTAGAGACAGGGGCCAAATGAGGGGACCCCTTGAGATTCCTTTCAGCTCTGTGATTCTTAGTGCCTTGCTCATAGTCTTGTCCCAATTACTTCAAACCAAACTTTGCAACAGGCAAACACATCATGAGATACATAATCTAAACAGTCTCTCTTGAAAGGATCTTCAAGATCTTAAGCATACTAAACGGCTGCATATCCATAAGTTCATGGACTATATCCAGGCCAAAGTGCTCTCTAAATAAGGTTGTTTATTATTCCCCAAGTTTCTAGAGAAACCATTTTGTCTAGTATTAATAGTGAATAGCTTCAAATCTGGAAACATAACAAATGCACAAAACTTTAGTAGATGAAAATGACCCCTTCTGAATACAATTCAGTTCTGAAATGTGTTTCAGTTTGAAGTCCAGCATACAGTATTAAAAAACGAAAACTACATTTTTATCTAATTTACATTATAAAATGCATTTACTGTAACATTTCTGACATACATTTTTCCATGACCCCTGAGAATAAACACTTAGATTAATTAAGTGCATAATCATTTTCAGATGACCATCTAAGGAGGCAATTAAAATGAACAAAAAAGCTTTATACAATAGTGTGGGAAAATCCATTGTCTATAGAAATGTATTTGAACAGAATCTCACATAAAATCTAAACTGGTTACTTTGGGTTTCTTTTGTTGGGGTACAAAAAATATATAAAATGCTTTTTCTTAAAATTGTAACCCTGAATTCTCTTGTCAGTAAATCAATCAATTACATTTCTTAAGCATCTATTAAATTATATTAAAAGCCTAATACTGTGTGCTATGTGAATTTACAGGAGAAATGAAACTCGCAATGCAAAGTCAAAAAAAATACTTAGCAAAATAATTACCTTTAAGTATGAGCATGCACCTGTATTACACCTATATAGTCCTCTAATTTACACATTAACCTAGAACAAAAAACCCAAGTGGCTTATTTATAAATATGTCTGGAGAGTGAGGAAGAACTTAGAGAAAGTCCTCTACAAAGGTTTCTCATTAGAAAAGTTAAGTGAGGAAGTTGTATGTTCCTGGAGACTGTAGCTATTTTCCTTATAAGTGTGAACAGAGCTCCGGGTCCACCAGCCATATGAGTAGGTACAAACAGAGATCCAAGAATCCAGCTGAAGTGGGGAAGAAAGGGACCAAATGGAAAAGACAAAAGGAAATATCTTATGGGGAGGAATTGTCTGAAGAGTTCTGAAAGAGAATGGAGAATGCAAAATTGAGAACTGCAGGATGGTGGCGGGGGGCGGCACACAGTTGCTGAAAGTGTGGGCGCTGAGAGAAACAGCACGGAGAAAGGGCACTTAAGGTGTGTGCGACATGTTAAAAAGTCACTCTCCTACCTCTTGCAGTTTCTGAGAGCCTGAATACAATCTAACATTTGTATACTTTCAAAAGTGACACTGTACACAGACTGGACTGTATAGGGCTCTAGTTCGTAATAAAGCTTCTTTTCTCTATGCTTCTAGTCTCAAAATTACTTGCTAAATAAAACCTTCTAACTTGATTCCAATTTTGTGTGAAATAAATTTATCACATTCTTGGAAAAATTCAAACATACTTTGATTTCAATGCAAAGTAATCAAGGAGAAAAACTCTCCTTTGGAATAGTATGGTAAACAAAAATATAGCTCATAAGGTTGCTAATCATTCTTCACTGTGGCTTTATTCACAACATGGATACATAATGATTTGATGAGATTTAGGAGCTGAGAATCTGAAAAAGAAAACTGTGGCCAGATTGGCATGGCTTTCACAGGAACGCGGGGAAAGGAGCAGCAGGAGGCAGAACGTACAGGGGAACCATGACTTCGCTGATGTTCAGCTGAGTAAGGTCAAGCTCATCCTGCAGGCCACAGAGAGGCAATGAAGGGTTTGGCAGGTTCATTGCAGTTAAACGTTGACTACTGTCACCAGAGGGGCACAAGAGCAGAGGTGAGGAGGCCAGTCTTGGCTGGGCAGTTATTATATGAGGAACTTTCCATGAACAACTATGAGGAGAGACAGCAGAGATAGGAGGGAATAGTGTTCACAAAGTCTTGTGAGAAACATATGGTACCATTAGTCTATAGACAGTAGAGGTGAAATGTCATCTTACCAAGTGCTATTAACGATATAGTCTCATTAAACTAAAGTGTCTCTAGGTTTAAAGATATCTCCAGCTAATTACAATGTATATATCTAAATTTTTTCTATAGCACTTGAACTCAGTTTGATCAAAACTGAACTCATCAGTTTTTTCTCTTAAACTTATTCTTCCTCCTTCATTCTCCAGGGAATCTCTTCTGAGACTTCTATTATTCCCCACTTTACAGATGAGAAAATTCAGTCTTAGAGAAGTTAAGTACATGAAGGTCACCCATAGTAAGTGATAAATCAAAGTTTAAAAGCAAGGTCTGTCTGATTCTAAATATAATATTCTTTCTACTTCCTGATTAAGTTATGGAATGAAACTTACTTTCTTTTCTAAGGATAATAACAAAAGGTATTCATTAGAATTGTATCCAGTTATTACCAGAAACCGTATTCTATCCACTTTAACACTTTAAATTATTGAGACTAACCAGAAAGAAAATAGGAATTATAACCAGTTAATTAGTTGCTCTCTTCAGAATTTCACAGGAAAAAAAATAACATAAGCATTTTAGACATAGGTTCACTGGCTGCTGCTGCTTCTTCTTTTTTTTTTTAATGTGAGGGCTAATTAGAATAAATAGATTAAGATAAATATAGCATTAAAATACATGCAATTAAATTACATACTCTAACTTTTTAAATTTATTCTCATCTTAAAACCACACCTTTGTTACTGATATGGAATGTAGTAAGTAAGCATCTTACATGTATGAATAAGTACAGACTTACAATGCTTTTATCTGGGGTATCTTGATTTTCATTAATTATATAGTAAATCCTGCAAAGTACTGTTTTATAGCCCTTGCCACTATCTAGGATGGCTAAAAGTAGGACAGAAAAAATTAACCTAAAAAATATATATCATCTATTCAGAAAGAAGCAAAGGATGTGCCTTTATCATCAACATGTTAATAATAGAATTAATAGCATAGAAAACAGACAAGTATTACTAATCTTTTTTGGGTTTCCTCCTGAAGGCAGATATCAAATGGAGAAAGTACCAGGAACTGGGGGACAGCCTCTAGGAAAGTCAGAGGATTCGGAGCAGAGGAAGAAAGAATGCAGATATTTTCCTCAATTTCCTTTGATGCCTGACATCTAAAAACTCTTTTCAAGCCCCTTTCTGGAACACAAAGACCACAAAGGGATTACAACTTGTAATGAGTAGCTAAATATATTTTACATAAAAGGTAAGGTCAGCTGCTGGAAGGCTCTTAAAATCTAAAGGAGAGGGAAAGGGCAGAAGTGCTCTCCACCACTTCTCTGTAAATTCACAGTTAGCTGACTGTTAAAGAGGAACAACAGAGGGCTTTGTGAGGCTGCAAAAAAAAAAAAAAATTCCATAGAATGCCAGTGGGGGGTGGTTTCATAGACTTCTCTCAGCAGAAAGCAGGGAATGGGGTCCACTGAATGCACAGAAAACAGAACAACTCCAAAACTAAGGTAAGCCTTCCCTTTCCCCACATTTATTTCTTATTTGTATGTTTTCAAGAGTCATAAGTGCTATTTTGCTACAGTGGTATGTTGCCTTGTGGTGAAGTCAGGGCCTTCGGTGCAAACATCACCCAGCAACATGCCTTTCACCCACTAAGCAACCTCCCATCATCCACTCTCTTCCCAGACCACAACCCATTGAGTCTCCACTGCCCATCATTCTGTACACTCTGCTTCCGTGTGTCCACATTATTTAGCTCCCACTTATAAATGAAAACATGTGCTTTCACTGACTTGTTTCACTTAAGAAAGTGGCTTCCATCTCCATGTAGGTTGCAGCAAAAGACAAGATTTCATTCTTTTTTATAGTTGAATAGTACTCCTTTGTGCACATACGCAGTATAACACATTTTCTTTTCCAATCCTCCCCGATGGACAATTAGTTCGATTCCATATTTTTGCTATTATGAATAATTCTGCAATAAACATATGAGGGCAGGTTATCTTTTTTATATATTGATTTCTTTTTCTTTGTGTAGATACCAAAAGTGGGATTGCTGGATCATATGATAGTCTCAGTTTTTTGAGGAATCTCCATAAGTGCACAAGAGGTTGCACTGATTTTCGTTCCCACCAATAGCATGTAAGGGTTCTCTTTTCTATGCATCCTTGCAAATATCTGTTATTTTTTGTATTTTTAAAAATAGACATCCCACTTGGTGTAACGTGGTATCTCACTGTGGTTTTAATGTACATTTCTCTAATGATTAGTGAGAAGGGACATTAAGAAAGGGGCTTTGAGTGAGGCGGGATATGAAGTAACCAAGGTAACCAATGACCAATAGAAAAGAGCAATACTGCCTGGAGGTGCAGAAGTGCCAATGATACACTTGCAATCAATTTCAAACAGAATATTTATGCTGGTGCAGACCACTGATCTCCCTCTTGCTCTCACCTGCTCTCCTTCTTGAGCAGGACCACTTCCACCTGTCTTTGGGAGTGTTCTAAACTTTCTCTTTGTTCTCAAATAAAATCTTTCGGTTACCCCAAAACTTGTATAAGTTACTTTTACTTTCTATCCACACTGCCTGTGCCACTCCAATTTTATTTCCAGTTTCCATTCATGCTTGCTTTTGGTTACTGCTGTGCCTTGGTTGAACTTTCTAGCTCAGCTGAGTAATTGAACCAGGTCAAATGGGTCCAGGGAACCAGGATCCCACAACTTGCAATAATTAGTGATGTGGAAGATTTTTTTTCCTGTGCTTTTGGCCATTTGTTTGTCTTCTTTTGAAAAAATGTCTATTCATGTCCTTAGCCTTCTTTTCATTGGGGTTAATAGTGTATTTTTCTTGTTGAAGTGTTTGAGTTCCTTGTGGATTCTGGATATTAGTCCCCTGCCAGATATATGGTTTGCAAATATTTTCTCCCATTCTGGAGGTAGTGTGTTCACTCTGCTGACTATTTCTTTTACTGTGCAGAAGCTTTGTAGTTTAATTAAGTCTCATTTGTTTGTTTTTGTGTGTATGTGCTTTTAAGATCTTAGTCACGAATTTTTTGCCTAAATCAATATCCAGAAGCATTTTCCCAAGGTCTTCTTCTAGTGTTTTTATAATTTTAGGTCTTGCATTCAAATCTTTAATCCATCTTGAATGAATTTTTATATTCAGTGAATGATAAGTTTCTGGTTTCATTCTTTGGCATAGGGCAATCTAATTTTCCCAACACCATTTACTGCCTTTTACAAGTTACAAACATCCAATTTGCACTTATGAACAGAGGCTAATACAGAAAACCTCTGAGTCACAAACATCTGACTGATGTACAATTTGTATTTACAAACAGCAGTACAAACACCTCACTTATGTACAACTCACACTTACAGAGCTATTACAGTTAATAGGTAAATGTATCTGTTCTGAATTACATACAAATTCAACTTAAGAACAAACTTACAGAACCTATCTCATTTATAACCCAGGTACTACCTGTATTGAAAAGGGTAGCTTTTCCCCAGTGTATATTCTTGCTTACTTTGTTGAAGATCAGTTGGCTGTAAGAATGTGGCTTTATTTCTGGGTTTTCTATTCTATTCCACTGATCTATATGCCTATTTTTATACCAGTACCATGCTATTTTAATTACTACCCTTGTAGTATAATTTGAAGTCAGACAATGTGATGCCTCCAGCTTTGTTCTTTTGTTAAAGATTATTTTGGCTACTCACCCTCTTTTTTTGGTTCCGTATGAACTTTAGAATTTTTCTTAAATTCTGTGAAAAATTACATTAGTATTATATTTTGATAGGAATTGCATTGAACCCATAAGTTGCTTTAAGCAGTGTGGTTCATTTTAACAATATTGATTCTTCTAATCAATGAGCATTGGATGTTTTTCCATCTGTCTGTGTCATCTACAATGTCTTTCATCAGGGTTTTATAGTTTTCCTTTTAGAGACCTCCTTGGTTAAACACCTTGCTAGGTATTTTTTCTTTTATTGTGAATAAGACCGCCCTCTTGATTTGTTTTCTGGCTGGATTGTTTTGATGTATAGAAATGCTACTGATCTTTGTATACTGATTTTGTATCCCAAATTTTACTGGATTCATTCATCAAATCTAAGAGTTTTTTGGTATGGTCTTTAGGGTTTTATAGATATGAGACCATAGAAACAGCAAACAGGGACAACTTGACTTCCTGTTTTCAAATTTGGATGGCTTTTGTTTTTTTCTCTTGCCTGATTGCTCTGGTAAGGACTTCCAATGCTATATTGAATAAGAGTGCTGAAAATGGGCATCTCTTATCTTGTTCTAGTTCTTAGGGGAAATGATTTCAGCTTTTCCCTATAAAGTATGAGATTGGATGTGTGTTTGTTATATCTGGCCCTTATTATTTTGAAGATTGTTCCTTCAATGCCTACTTTGTTGAGGATTTTTATCATAAAGGGAAGCTGAGTTTTATTGATTTTTTTTTCTGCACCCATTAAGATGATCAAATATTTTTGTTTTTAATTCTTCTTACGTGATATATCACATTTATTGATTTCCATATATTGACTCACCTTTGCATCCATGGTTCCAAACCCACTTGATCCTGGTGTGATCCTTTTTATTGTGCTGTTCAACACCATTTGCTAATATTTTGGTAAGGATTTTTGTATCTATGTTCATCATGGATACTGATCTATAGTTTTACTTGTGTGTGTATGTGTTCTTGTCTAATTTTGGTATCAGGGTGATACTGGTCTTATGAAATGAGTTAGGAAGAATTCTCTCCTCCTTAATTTTTTAAAACAATTTCAGGAAGATTGTTATTTGTTCTTTGTATACTTTGCTTCACTGTGAATTTATCTAGTCCTGTGTATTGTTTTGTTTTGTTTGGAAGACTTTTTATTAGTGATTCAATCTCACTACTCAGTATAAGTCTGTTCAGTTCTATTCCTTCCTGGTTTAATCTTAGGAGGTTGTATGTTCCAGGAATTTCTCCAGTTTGTCTAGGTTTTCTAGTTTTTCAGTGTATAGTTGTTCATAATAGTCCTTGATGATTCCTTGTGTTTCTGTGGTATCAGTTAAATGTCTTTTTTCATTTCTGATTCTCTTTATTTGGATCTACTCTCTTCTTTTCTTGCTTAGTCTAGATAGTTGTATGTTAATTTTGTTTATCTTTTTGAAGCATTTCATTAATCTTCGGCTTTTTTTTAGTTTGTTTTGTTTTGTTTGTCTCTGTTTCATTTAGTTCTGCTCTTATCTTTGTTATTTCTTGTCTTCTGCTTACTGTGTGTTTGTTTTGTTCTTGTTTTCCTAGTTCCTTGAAGTGTGATGTTAGGTTTTTAATTTGTGATCTATTTTTTAAATGTAGGGATTTAATACTATAAACTTCTCTCCCAGCACTGCTTTGCTATATCCCACAAGTTTTGGTATGCTGTGTTTCATTTTTGATAATTTCAAAACACTTAAAAATTTCTATCTTAATTTCTTCGTTGATCCAGCGATCATTCAAGAACTTTTTTTTTTTTTTTAAGATTTCATTTGATGGCTGGGAATGGTGGCTCATGCCTATAATCCTAGCACTCTGGGGGCTGAGGTGGGTGGACTGCCTGACCTCAGAAGTTCAAGACCAGCATGAACAAGAGTGAGACTCCATCTCTAAAATTAGCCAGGCATTGCAGTGGGAGCCTATAGTCCTAGCTCCTTGGGAGGATGATGCAAGAGGGTCACCTGAGCCCAAGAGTTTGAGATTGCTATGAGCTATGACACCATGGCACTCTACCAAGGGCAACAAACTGTCTCAAAAAAAATAAAGTTTCCACTCATTTGCATAGTTTCTGAAGACCATTTTCATATTGATTCTAGCTTTATTCCATTGTGGTCTGAGAAGATACTTGATACAGTTTCAATTTTTAAAAACTTGTTGGGATTTGTTTTATGGCCAAATATGTGGTCTATCTTGGAGAATGTTCCATGTGCTGGTAAACAGAATGTGTTTACTATAGGTGATGGGTAGAATGTTCTGTAAATGTCTGTTAAGACTATTTGGTCTAAAGTTCAATTTAAATCTAATGTTTCTTTGTTGATTTTGTCTTGATCTGTCTAGTGCTGTGAGTAGAGTGTTAAAATCACTTACTATGATTATATTACTATCGGTCTCTTTCTTTAGGTCTGGTAATATTTGTTTTGTGAATCTGAGAGCTCCAGTGTTGGAGATATATATACATATATATGTATATATCTCCTCTTATTGAATTGATCCCTTTATCATCATATAATAACCTTGTCTATTTTTAAATGTTTTTGATTTAAAGTTTATTTATCTGATATAAATAAGTTCAAATACTCCTGCTCACTTTTAGTTTCTGTTTGCATATAGTATCTTTTTCTATCCCTTTACTTTCAGTCTATGTGTGTCTTCACACGTAAGGTGAATTTCTTATAAGAATGGATCATGCGGCTTGGTGCCCATAGCACAATGGTTATGGCACCAGCCACATACACTGAGGCTGGTGGGTTCAAACCCTGCCCCAGGCCAGCTAAACAATAATGACAACTGCAACAAAAAATAGCCCAGGCTTTGTGGCAGGTAACTGTAGTCCCAGCTACTTGGGAGACCAAGGTAAGAGAATCACTTAAGCCCAAGAGTTTCAGGTTGCTATGAGCTGTGATGCCATAGCACTCTACTGAGGGTGACATAGTGAGACTCTGTCTTTTTGTCTTTTTTGGATGATATTCTATCATGCTGTCATTTGATTCCTTTTTATTCTTCCTTTGTATGATTGCTTTATAAGACCTCCAAATTATATTTTTGTGTGTTTTCATGATGGTGAATGTCAACCTTTTGTTTCCATGTTTAAAACCCTTTGGAGCATTTCCTGTCTAGTGGTGATGAATTCTTGTCTGGGAAAGACTATTTCTCCTTCATTTATAAAACTTATTCTGGAAAGATATAAAATTCTTGGCTAACAGTTTTTTTTCTTTCGGCATTTTGAAAATGCCATCTCATTCTCTTCTAAACTTTAAGATTTCTGATGAGAAGTCCAGTTTAATGAGGTTACATTTATAGGTGAGACTACATGCTCTTCTCTTGCTAATTTTAAAATTCTTTCTTTCACTTTTACTTTAGACATTCTGAATATAATATTAATATGTAGTGGTGAAGTTGTTTTTGCAATGTATTTGCCTGGGGATTGCTAAGTCTGCCATATCTGGATGTCTAACTCTCTTGCTAGGGTTGGAACATTTTCACTAATTATTTCCTTTTGAGATTTGATCTCTCTTCTCCTTCAGGAATATGAATAATTCATAAGTTTGCTCACTTTATGTAGACCCAGATGTCTCAAAGGAGCTGTTCGTTTTTTAATTTCTTTTCCCTATTTTTGTCTGACTGGATTATTTCAAAATACCTATTCTGATATTTGTTCTTCTTCTTGGTCTAGTCCATTACTAAAGCTTTCAAATGTATTTTGTATTTCCTTTAATGAATTTTTTTAGTTCCAGGATTTTTATTTAGTTTTCTTAAAGATATTTACCTCAGTAAACTTCTCATTCATCTCCTGATTTGATTGTCTGATTTCTTTGTAACAGTTTTCAGATTTCTCTTTAATGTAAAGCATCTCATTAAGTGTCTTTAAAATCAAGATTTTGGGCTCGGCGCCTGTGGCTCAATCGGCTAAGGTGCCAGCCACATACACCTAAGGTGGCGAGTTCAAATCCCCAGCCCAGGGCCCGCCAAACAACAATGATGGCTGCAACCAAAAAATGGCTGGGCATTGTGGCAGGCGCCTGTGGTCCCAGCTATTTGGGAGGTGGAGGCAGGAGACTCGCTTGAGCCCAGGAGTTGGAGGTTGCTATGAGCTGTGATGCCATGGCACTCTACCCAGGGGGATAGCTTGAGGCTCTGTCTCAAAAAAAAAATTAAAAAATAAAATAAAATTAAAATTAAAATGCTCTTCATCTCTAATTATTAGAGAAATGCAAATTAAAACCACCCTGAGATATCATCTAACACCAGCAAGAATGGCCTACATCACAAAATCTCAAAATTGTAGATGCTGGCGTGGATGCGGAGAGAAAGGAACGCTCTTGCACTGCTGGTGGGACTGCAAACTAATACAACCTTTTTGGAAGAAAGTATGGAGAAACCTTAAAGAACTCAACCTAGACCTCCTATTTGATCCTGAAATCCCACATTGGGCATCTATCCAGAAGAAAAAAAAACCTTTTACTATAAAGACACTTGTACTAGGCTGTTTATCGCAGCCCAATTTACAATCACTAAAATGTGGAAATAGCCTAAATGTCCTTCAACCCAGGAATGGATTGGTAAGCTGTGGTATATGTACACTATGGAGTATTATTCAGCTATCAAAAAAAAAATGAAGATTTTACAGCATTTGTAATACCGGGATGGAGGTGGAACACATTATTCTTAGTGAAACATCACAGGAATGGAGAAGTAAGAATCCTATGTATTCAACTTTGATATGAAGACAATTAATGACATGGTGGGGCATGGGGAAGGGGAGATCAGACTGAGAAGGAGTGAGAGGGTGTGGGCAAAAAAATATAGATATATATAAATAATGATGTCTAATTCTCACACAAACTAGATTTAATTTTGATTAACATATATTACTTAAAAATCAATTTTTAATCCAACATGTCAATATGTTGTTTATCATATTGCATCCTTATTCGTCAGTGAAATATGTCTGTAATTTCCTCTTTATAATAATATATTATTCCTAATTTTACTATCAGGGATATCCAGAGTAAGTGGAATGATTTTGAAGTATTTCTATTACTACTGTCTATAAGACTTAGTGTGATCTTTTCTTTTTTTAGAAATTATTTTTTACTTTTATTTATACACATTAGTCATCTTTTTTTAGAATCTGGTAAAAACATAACAAGAAAAAAAATTTTGTTTGCTATTTGTATTTTGTCTTGTGTATTCTGTAACAAACAAGTAGTAAATGATTATATATTCAAAAAAGGAAAAAAAAAGAAAA
>CAUYQV010143648.1:0-22804 GCA_963574575.1 Galagoides demidoff
TCCCAGCTACTTGGGAGGCAGAGGCAGGAGACTCGCTTGAGCCCAGGAGTTGGAGGTTGCTATGAGCTGTGATGCCATGGCACTCTACCCAGGGGGATAGCTTGAGGCTCTGTCTCAAAAAAAAAAAAAAAAAAAAGAATCTTAGGCATCAAACATCCTCAGTGCAATATCTATTACTCTTCAACCTATGGAATCAATCAGAATCACAGCTAACAAAATCTTCCCTACAAGAGAGATGTGCCTGGTTTACTTTTAAAAATAGATGCGCTTCATGTGTAAACACCATTTTGCCTGTTGGAATGTAAATGGATGTTGTTGGACCGCACGGAGACAGTTTGTTCTTTTAGTGGATTAACAATTTCCCCCTGAAAATACTGTTTCACAGCATTTGCTAAGCTCACCCTTTCTTCATGTGCCATATGGGACTTCATATCAGCCAGCCTAGATAGGTCAAAACTCTGGAAGCTTTGCTGTTCCCAAATAACTCTAGCAGTGATCTGTGTTCTAGAAAGGCAGAAGGAGGAGGGGATGGGTACAGATTTTCCGGAGAGATTGGGAAATAACCACAAATTAGCCAGAAAAATTGGTTCCAAAAATTTCAAAAATATCTAAAAAGAGGCATTTATAAGCATGAGGGAGAGTCAGTAGAGAAAACCAAGACAGTAGGGATTGAACGTGCTAGAGAAGGGTGGAGAGAAAAAGCTAGGAGATAGATGAGCAAGTAAGAGTATAAAATCATCCCCCAGGCAGCCATGGACAGCATCCCCCACCTCATCCAAATTCAGTCCATCCAGAGGCCTGGTAAAGCATCCTTCTCCATGCTTCTCACCCATTCCCAGGCCCCTGGTCCCCCCATAAGTCTGCTGTCCTCATCTTCACTTCTGCCCCGTCCTATGCTCAACCCCAGATCACTGTCCATACAGGTCACTTCCTTGTTTCCACTCTCTTGCCAACAAATTAAATATTCATGCTCTGCATGGCGGTCTGTACCCCTATGGCCTGGTTCAGGGGACCCTTCCAGCCTCATGTTTTGTCTGTGGTAGATATGATGCCCAAGAACGTGTTCACCAGCCCTGGAGTACTCAGAGTACCTGGCGTGTGGTAGGCGCTCGGAGGTTATTATGAGTTCATAATCTGTCTTCTTGCCTTTGCTTCCTCCACTCTTCCCCCCCTTCACAAGGAGCACCCACCCCTTGTCTGCGGCAAGTGCCTGATGTCAGTCATATTCTTATACCTGACCAGGTCACAATATTTATGTCCAGGGTTTACCCCTCTCACTAGAATGAAAACACCTCCAGGTCAGAGCCTTCCTCTCATACTTAACTTACAGGGCCTTAGCACCTAGCACAGAGGCTGTACACAGTAGATGCTTAGATGGTGAAGTCCTGCATAACAATGGCAGCTTCATTAAGCATTTCCCATGTGCCAGGCCCTGGGAACATCTCATCACAAACCAAATGAGTGTTATTACTAGTTCCATTTGATGGAGTAGGAAATTGGGGTTCAGAAGATTTTCACTTGCTGGAGATTGTAAATAATGAACCCAGAGTTGTCCATTCTAGAACATTAACTTGCTCTTTTATACTCCTTTCATGAAGACTTTGGGACTGTGTCTTTCCCTAAGGCAGGGTTGCAAATTGGCTACCTGAAGGCCAAATCTGGCCCTTACATGTGTTTTGTTTGGCACACTCTGTGTTTTTTAAAAATCGGGAAATCTTGCATCACCATCTAGATTCCTGGCTTTGCTGGAATGCCTAGGAGATCCCGTATCTCTGAATTTCAGCATCGCCATGCTGGCTGCTGCTGAGAAACAGCTGTTCTGGCTTCACTGCAGCCCCTGTTTGCTTGGCCTGCAGGCCGAGGAGCATTTGAGCTTGCATCTTCTGCACTTAAGCGACTAGCTCAATGTTTCTGGACTAGGCTATTGACATTTGGGATAGGTTAATACTTGGTTACCCGGGACTGTCCCAAATGTAGGGTGTCTAGTGGCCCTGGTCCCCAAACCACTAAATAGGTAGAACCTTCCAGTCTGTCCTTTTGACAATCAAAACACTCAGCAGCATCTCCAAAGCCCTTGCTGAGGGGTACCACTCCACACCCTGCTGAGACCCACTGGCAGATAACCCTTTGCCTTAGCCAGTTCCTGCACACAGTAGGGCCTCAGTTAAATAGACAAAAAAGACCTAGAATGCCACATCAATTATTGAATTGTTTTGCATGTTATGAATTCCCATGAAAACAGAGGCAGAAAAATGCAATAATCATAGTCTTTATAAAAAGAAATTATCTGGAGCAAATTTAGTGCATTCCCCTAAACACCTGTCCCCTGATGGAAAAAAATTTAGTAATGACATGTTCCCGTTGAGGTATTTCCATTCTGCACGCCCCAGTTCCCACTGTAATGCTAATTGGTTATGGTTTTCTTCGCTTCTAGTCCTTACAAGTAATGGGAGTTACCATGCAGCTGTCAACCAGGCACCGCCCTGGGAAAGGCTGCATTTCACGGGGTAACAGAGGAACTGAATCCAGCTTTCCTACAGGGAAATGGTGTTGTTAATGTTTGGGGGTTTTGTTCTAATTATAAAAGTACTATATATTTACGGTAAAAATTTTAGAATATAGTAAAGTACCAAGATTAAGTAAAACTACCTCCTAATCTCATCACATGAAGATAACCTCTGTATAGTTTTATATATTTCCTTCCAGTCTTTTTTTCCCCATGTGCATATATTTGTGTCTGATGTCGATGATTTTGTTTTGCTTCCGGGACTGTACTGTTTATAAAGCCTTCCTTGCTGTCTCACAGTTGTACCATAATCAGTTTAACTAATTCCCTTTTGTTAGACAAATAGTAGCTTCCCAGTTGGACTTTTTTTCTTTTTTGAGACAGAGTCTGACTCTGTTGGTAGAGTACTGTGGCCTCAGACTCTTAGGCTCAAGTGATCCTCTTGCCTCAGCCTCCCATGTAGCTGGGTCTACAGACATCCACAATGCCTGACTCGTTTTTCTATATTTAGTAGAGATGGGGTCTCGCTCTTGCTTAGGCTGGTCTTGAACTCCTGAGCTCAAGCAATCCACCAGCCTTGGCCTCCCAGAGTCTAGAATTATAGGCATGAGCCACCACACCCAGCTTAGTAGCTTCCCAGTTTGTGCTTTATATACAGTACAGCAGTCAACTTCTTTATTCATAAATCTTTTGGGATCATTCTGATGATGTCTATAGAAAGTGTGATATGGGGCAGTGCCTGTAGTTCAAAGGAGTAGGGCACCGGCCCCATATGCCGGAGGTGGCGGGTTCAAACCCAGCCACAACCAAAAAAAAAAAAAAATCTGCAAAAAGAAAGAAAATATGATGTGGCCTTCACTAGGGAGATAGTGCTGGCACTGGCCCTAGAAGAAATGGGCAGAGTCTAAGGGAAACTGACGTCTGGGTAAGACATTTCTAGACAGGAAGAAGCTCATGGTGTTGGGCTGGCTCCTCTTAGCACAGCTGAAGACAGGCCAACTGCAGAGAACAAGGAGAGGGGATGGGGAGCTGGGGACTTGGGGAGGGTGGAGCTCCCATCACAAGGAAGCAAACAAGGCTTAACTGAAAGATGAAAATTGCTTGGCAGCACTGAGAGCCCAGTCGAGTCCCAGTGTATGATGCAGTAACAGAGGCCACTGGCACAGACACCCAACTCTCTCCAGTGAGGCCGAGAGACAAAAGCAGAAGTGGGGTGGGGGTGAGGGTGGGATAGTAGAATTATCTCAGGTTTGGGTAATGGCCTGACAGATCCAGCCAAAGGTCAGAGGGGCTGACCAAAATAATAAGGTTACTCTAACACATAAGTAAAAATAGTCCTTACAACCTAGCAAACAGAACTAAGAAATTATCTTCCTTGACTAAAATGGCTTTAGAGATTCAACAAGAGCTGCACATAGACCCAGGGTTGCTTTATTGGAATGATAATGACCATAATTAACACTTTCTACAGCAGCTCAAGTTTGCAAAGTGCTTCACACAATACAGTAGCCCAATCCCATGGGGTATTGGTAAATAGATCCCCCATTTTGCAGAGGGGAAAATTGAGGCTCAGAAAGGGTGATTCGTGTAAGTGTAGACAGGTAGTTGGCAGTGAAATCAGGCTCCAGACCAGCTTCAAGAATAGGTCTGTGATAATTAATCCATTCTCTTGTGACCACTTCTGTCCTTGCCAGAGGACTTATGCTGGAAAACAATATATTCTACACCTGTGACCTTGACCTCCTGAGCAAGATGAAGTAACCAAGTGAGCTAACAGGAAAAGCCGGTTCTGTCTGTGTTTCAAGTGTAGCCCCAGTGTTCTACCTACCAGACCGGTCTCCTGGCTGTTCCCTGAACAGACCCTACAGGGTCCTGCTGCAGGAATTTTCCCTTCATAGGTGGTTTCTAGACCTGGAATGGTCTCTCCCTGATGTGGCCACAGCTCCTTCTCTAACCTCTTCAAGTCTTTGCATACATGTCCCTTCCCGGTGGGGCCTTCCCTGGCCACTTGTTCTACTTGTACTGCTCCTTCCGCCAGCTCCCCCCCTACACTGCCTCGTCTTCCTGTCCTGGGTCACTTTCCTCATCACCTTCTGATGTGCCAGCATTTTGTTCTTTTTCTTGTCTTCTCCACTGTCATGTGACAGGACGGGATTTTTGTCACTTTCGTTCTCTGTTGTTTCCTATGACAAGAGCATGTTTGGAACACAGTAGGTGCTCAAAGAATCATTGCTGGATGGATAGCGGCAGAGGCACTGGAATAAATTAAAAATTAGTCTAAGAGCACTACACAGTGGCTCGTTCCTAACAGGGAATCCGTACGGGTGGGTTCCGTCTCTCTTCCCCTCTCCTGTGTAAATGCTATGTGTTCAGCAGTCGATTTTAAAATTAAAATGTTTTGGAAAGAGATAGCACATTAAGCCTTAACCCCTGTTCATGGAGCAGATAGTGCAGGAGAGAAAATCCACACTGGCTTTCCAGAGAAAGCCAGGATCACAGTCTGAAGGATCCACAGTATCAGTCTATGTAGTGGGGCTGGGATGTGTGGTCTCAGAGGGTGTTTCCAGAGCTGCCTATGACCCCACCCAGCTGTGGATCAAGGTGGGTGGAAACTGGAAATAGAAATGAGGGACCCAGAGGAAGTGAAGCCTCCCTTATCCCACCTGCTGGAGCCCTCAGAGCCAGCAGTACAGGGATGCCTGCTCACTGGCCTGCCATGGGGCCCTGCTGAGTTACTCAGGTATGCACTGGTCCATTCATCCCGACATCCATTTCTTCAGTAGACAGTTAATGGATGTCCACTCTGTGACCCGCCCTGTGCCAAATGAAACAGACTCAGACTTGCGGCTCTCACAGTCAGGGAAGTGGAGTGGACCTCAGACATGAAGGTTCTTCCAGATCCAGAGCCACCTTTGTGCAACCTTAAGGCCCATCACACCTTCCAGTCCTGCTGGGATTCTCTTCCTCCCCAGGGCCTTGCTCAGGCTGCTCCCTGGAACCAGAGGCCGCCTTGCCACAGCCCCCTTAGCACACCCTTCCTCCCTGCAGATCCCTCCCAGACTGCTCCTGAATGCAGTCAGGTGGATGAGTACAGCCCCAGGACACCCAGAGGGTAACTCCGGGGAGAACAGTGGGTACAGCTGCAGATGGTGGAGGAGAGAGGTCCACCTGTCCTGAGCGACAGGAGGGTCGTGGGTGAGGAGCCAGGGCCAGGAGCTGAGGGAGTGCAGGAGAGGAGCCTGGGATGAGGGTGGAGTGAACTGAGAAGGGGAGAAAGAAGAGGCTGAGGGGTCACTTTAGCACATGAAACCAAAGGAGCCAGTGCCCCGGGAGGTTGGGAAAAGGTTTACTGTGAACACACCACAGGAAACCTGCTGGCCTCTGGAGCACACCCAACACGGAGATCACGGCGGACTGACACGTGACACGGGCACAGTTTGGCTGCCAGAGCCCCCGGAGGCCACCTTCCGGGTCCCTTGAAGCAAATTGTAAGCACAGTTTTTTTTTTGGGGGGGGGTTGTAGTTTTTTTTTGGCCGGGGCTGGGTATGAACCCACCACCTCCAGCATATGGAGTCGGCACCTTACTCTTTTGAGCCACAGGCACTGCCCCTGCAAGCACAGTTTTAATACATCCCTGCCTGTCACCCACAAGGCATCCCAGAGAAGGGTCCTACCTTCCTCTCCTGCCTTGCCTTTGCTATCCCACCTTGACCTTCTCCACACTCCCTGGGTTGTCACTGTCCTCTGAATAAGCCGTATGCTTGCCTAACTTCCCACCTTCCACCCCGCGATGTTCTCAGGAGTCACCAAAATCTGAGCATCTTCATTTTTGCTTATTATGTTTCCAAACCCTGCCTAGACTTCAAGCCTTTGCCCAGAACCTTCTTCATCTCTTCCGAGAAACCACTGCTGGCTACCAGGATGCATCTTCTGCTCCTCCCCACACCTCTTGTTGAACCTTTTCCAGAAACTCCCACATATGGGGTGATTATTTTGATATGCCTCAGCCAAGTGTTATACCAATTGCAGATGCTTATTGACTTACAGGAGAGTTACGTCCTGATAAAAGCACTGGAAATCGAAAATATCACTAAGTGGAAAAAGCACCTAACCTACCAAACATCAGAGCTTAACCTAGCCTACCTTACATGTGCTCAGAACACTTGCATTAGCCACACAAAATCATCTAACACAAAGCTTAGTCTATAATACAGTGGTGAATGTCTCAGATATTTTATCAGATACTGTATATTATGGCAAAATTGCAATATTTTTATACCACCATAAAGGCAAAAAAATCTTAAGTTGAACCATCTTAAGTCCAGGAAGATTCCTTAAATCTGAGCACGCAGGATTAAGATTCCTTTAATCCTACACAGGCTTCCTATGGCGCTGTGCACATGGGACCCCTAAATCATTGCTGACTGACTGGACTACCCAGAGCAAGCCCAGAGAGGTTGCCTGTAGAAGGAAGGGGCTGGTGGAGAAAAGAGCCAACATCCCACATACCTGCCCCCTTTGGGTCTGGTCTCTAGAAACAAACTCCAGTGGCCTTGAAAAATTAACATTGCTGTCACAGCAGCCTGCCCTTCAAAGGAATAGGTTGTGATAGCCCTTGTTATATGCAAAGTGGAAAAGGTAACAGGACTGTTCTCTGCATTTCCTGCCTTTCAATTGAGTGAGGACAGACAGATGATTTATTGGGCATTTCCTAGCCTTCCCTTCACCATAGGAAACCCGCCTGAAAAAAAGGTGCAAATTTTAAAAAGCTGTATGAGTGTTTTGAGGTGGCTGGGAAAGAATTCCTGTGTACCATTAAAGTGGGGAAAAAAAAAAAAAAAAAAGAAAAGAAAACTCCGTAATAGCAGGGCCTCTGCTCTAGGGGCTTACTGACTATAGATTTCCGCCACCCTTGAGAGCTCAAAGAAGGCTGTGACATCTCCTTTTCTTTTAGCTTGGGCTTAGGGTGGTTGGTGGCAGTGTGGCTCTAGCCATCAGCCCTCATCATGGAGGAGCAGGGGGTTGGGAGCCTTCGTAACCTTACAAGTGTTGGTTTCAGTCGGAAACAGTTGAATATCTTCACCCTACCGTTTACCCCTGAGAGAGAGCCAGAAAGAGGGGCCAAGAACTGGGGGCTCAGCAGCTGCAAGCCCAACTCTGACCCAAAGGCTTCGTTCCTTTCCACTCTACAAGGAGAGTCCTGTGTGTTTCCTAGACTAACAAAGTACCACAAACTGGTACTTAACTGGGTAGCTTAAATTAACAGAAATTTAATGCATCATACTTCTAGAGCAGTGGTCCTGAACCTTCCTAATGCCTCCTAATGCTGCAACCCTTTAATATAGTCCCTCATGTTGTGTTGACCCCTAACCACAAAATTATTTTCTTTTTTTTTTTGGCCGGGGCTGGGCTGGGTTTGAACCCTCCACCTTTAGCATATGGGGTCGGTGGCCTACTCCTTTGAGCCACAGGTGCCACCCCATAAAATTATTTTCATTGCTACTTCATAACTGCAATTTTGCTACTATTATGAATTGTAATATAAATATCTGATATGTAGGATGTATTTTCTTTTTTTTTTCAAAATGTAGAAAGTTTTATTTAATCCAGAGGAAAAATATTTCAATGGATGTAAGCATCCCGATGTGTGCTTACGTGGATGTACTGTCATTGTTACAAAGGGATCACAACCCACAGGTTGAGAACTGCTGTTCTAGAGGCTAGAAATCTGAAATCGAGGTTTCAGCAAGGCCCAAAGGCTCTCAAAAGGGGTCCTTCCTCGCCTCCTCCTAGCTTCTTACGGTTGCTGGGAATCCTCAGCATTCCTTGGCTTGTAGCTGCGGCACTCCACTCTGTGCCTCCATCTCCACATCGCCCGTCCCTGCTGGTCTGTGCCCTCCTTGGTGTTCCCTGTGCGTGTCTGTCTCTGTGTCTCTCTCTCCTCTACTCACAAGGACACCAGTCACATTGGTTAGGGCCGGTGTACTCCAGTATGGCTTCATCTTACATAGTAATTACATCTGCAAAGCCCTTATTTCAAAAATAAGGGTAAGGTCAGATTCTCCAGTACTAGGTAGGGGTCAGGACTGCAGTATAGCTTTGGTAGGGGAACCATAGTTTAACCCCCTGCTTATTGTCCATGAGGTTAGTAAACCAGTTACTCTGAGTGTGTGTGTGTGTGTGTGTGTGTGATATATACCTGTGGTTTGTATTTATGTAATGTCATATATATATATATATATATATACACACACACAAACACCTGTACATGTATGTATATGCAAATACCTATAATACAGAGTGTCCATAAAGTTCATACGCAAGTTAAAATACTTGTAATGAATTTTAGAATATTTTGACAACCCCCAAAACTACAATTATTTTTAATTTTAATTTTTTTTATTTTGCTCTTATATGTTTATTTATTGGTATTACCATTTCTCTTGCCTTGCTGTGAATGTCTTTTTTTTCACTTTTAACTGCTTTATTGAGGTATAATTAATATCCATACAATTCATCTACTATGAGGGTACAATCTACTGATTTTTTAAGTAAGTTGATATAGTTGTACAACCATATTGAAAATGATTTAATTGGGAAATTTTTTTCTTAAAAGAGTATATTTGATTAATTTACAACTATTTTTAAATTGCACACAAACTTTATGGACACCTTATGTAATAGATATTTACTATTCACTATACAATATATGTTGCATATACTTATGATAGATATTTGTAGTATGTATACAAATATCTGTGATTTGTATTTATATAGTGTCTCATATATGCTTGTGAGTGTACATACATGTAAGAAACCTATACATATATGTATATATACACAAATATCTCTAAAATAGTAAATAATTACCTATAGATACTTACTATTGATACTTATACAATACCTATAATTTGCATTTAGGTAGTGTCATATATTATGTATAAATATATAACATTGTATATGTCATGTATATAACATTATATAAATATGTAGATGATGCTGGATAAATACAAATCACAGGAGCAATTCTGAGCAATGCCTGGATTTTATCAGTCAATGGGAGAGGACCACAGAGCTGCTGTACTCCTTTTTCTGTGGTTCTTCCCACCAAAGAGAGATGGCAGGAAAGGTCTGTCTTTGCCACCCATACCAGCACAGGGCCTCTGAGCAGGACTCGTGAGTGTGGGATGGACAGAGCCTGGCATGTCTGTCCTGGCGTCCTGGGTGCTGCATGACAGCAGCTCTTCCTACCTTGTTTTGGATGAGAAAACCTAGACCAGGGTCATGAAGTGGCTTGTCCAAGTCCACGCAGCAAAACCAGTCTGAGAAGCAGAAGTCACACACCGGGTGAGGGCTCCTTCCATCAAGCCACTTCCTTTCTCTATCTCCTCCTTGCCCCACTTTTCTAACTAATAATCAGATTTTTCATGACTTACTTCTGCTGAGCATACCCAGATGTTATAGGTGGTCACAAAAACACCACTATTTTCCATTAAACGAGCTGAGAAATGATTTTTCATGGAGGTCTTGCCACATGCCAAGGTTAAAGTACTTTGTGTTCAGTCATTTTGGAGTTGTTGGTGAAATGGAAAAAAAAAAACACTTTTTCAATTTCATTAAAGATGTTTTTTTCCATTTTCTCAGGCTTCAAACGAACTGACTAGAGATTCATCTCATATTCTGCACATACTGGCCTGCCTGGGATGGCTTTCTAAAATGAGCCTGGGGACTCAAGGGTCTCTCAGGACCTGCTTCTCCCCTAAACCTCCTTGGAAGTGACCTTCAGAAGCACTGAGCTTGTGCACACCCTCCACACACACGCTCCCACCCCTAGTTGCCCACCTCTCCTGGGTTCCACCTGCTGTCTCCGCTTTGCAAGCCTGCTGGACTTCAGTTCTGGAAGCCCCAGGGCCTGCCTCTCCTCCATCCTCTTCTCGGGTCAACCAGCAGGGAACAAAAAGGATGCTGCTTCCCAGCAGGAAATGGGCAAGATCCAGGAGTGCCTGAAATGGGGTCTGGAGGCCTTCTGCTTGGAACTTTTTTTTTTTTTTGGCCGGGGTTAGGTTTGAACCCGCCACCTCCAGCATATGGGGCTGGTGCCCTACTCCGTTGAGCCACAGGCGCCATCCCTGCTTGGAACTTTTGCTGGAGAATCCTGAAGTTCCACACAGACTGGCAGAAATATTGCCCAGCCCTCTATATCTTCCTTTGCCCCTCCTCACTCCCTTCATAGCAGCTTCTCTGGTGAGAACACCCATGCCAGTGCCATGTGCACAATCAGCTCTTTGCACAATGCTTGTGTCTACAGCCGCTGAGGGACCAGAGGCCACTAGCTGGTTCCTGTTTGGCCAAGTCTGGGTCATGCTCCACATTCTTTTACTCATAAGAAAAAGCCTAAATTGTGGACCTCAAACATTAGGGAACATCAGAACTACTTGGGGAGCTTGTTGAAAACATAGCTTTCCAGCCCCATTACTGAAAGTCATATTAAGGTCTGGGAATCTACAGACCCTGGGGACCTGCATTCTTACATTCCCAGGGGATTCTGATGCCTGGGCTCTAGAGGGCACTCTCAGAGATACATGGCTTGAATCTTAGCCAGGCAGGCTTATGTGGGGCCTCAAGCACTGCTGGGAGCACCTAAGGGAGGTGGCTAGGAAGAAGAAAAGACCAGAAGTGTGAGGGTGCAGGCTGAGGTAAAATATAAACCAGCCAGGCCAGGGTTGGGGCCTGGGGAGGAAAGAAAGTTCCAAGAGTAGCTGCTCAGGGACCCGCAGTGGGCAATGGGGGTCCATATGGGTCCCTGTGGGTCCTCTGCTGGAGAGACGTTCAGTCCACTGCCAGTAGGGGCGCTAGTGCAGCCTTCTGTTGGGCCCTGCTGCCCAGCCAGCGTGGGTAGGCCAACAGGCTGATATGCCACAACTCAGGAGGTAGCTCCTGAGGCCTTCTCCTCGGAGACGGCAGCTTGGTGAATAACAAGACTGCCTTTGGAATCCTCTGCTGAGTTTGGGTCCCAACTTGTCCAGTCTCTCTGGGTGAACTTGAGTGAGTTCTGGCTCAGGTTCCTCACGTGGGAAGGAGGACAAGAGGACCCACTGCAGAGGGGTGTTGAGAGGATCGGATGAGGTGATTTGTGCAAAGTTCTGGTGGCAGCAGGGGCTCCGTGTTCTCAGAGCTGCTCCCTTCTGCCTCAGGGCATCTCTGCTGCTGTCTGTGCAGAATTAGGCCACATGAACAATTTGGAAAGCCCACAAATGTCTTCCTCTCCCTGCTCCCAGAAAGTTTTTGGCTTTTCCTTCTCTCCCCCTGGAAGGCTTTGTCATCCCCAAGTGTCAGTTCAGAATGAGCGGCCCTCACAACAGCATCAAGCATCCTCTCCAAGTGACCCTACCTCACGGGACATTTGCCCCTCTCTGGTGATACCGAGAGAACTGCTGAACAGATGGGAGCCAGACCTTTGCAACTGAAAACTCCGGTTTTGAATTCCAAACCTCTGCCTGACGAAGGCGGTGTGATCTACAAGGTGAGATAGGGAGTTCGAGGAGGGAATCAAAGGCCACTGAGCAGATGGAGAAAGGAAGTGGGCACACGCGGAGGCCCAGACGGTACCCAGTTAATCCTGCCTTTGCCAGGTCAGCTGTGGGGGCTTTTGTGCTAGTCTCAGCCTCTTGAGTATTTTCTGCCTCGGTTTCCCCCTGCAGGAGGGAGCCAGCACCCACAGACATATTGTGGTATATAGTAAACTCCTTTTACAAGCTGTGTAGCCTTAGAAGCAAGGAGGCAACCATATTATTATTGGTCTCTGTTCTAATGATCATCAGCCATGAAGTCCTAAGCAAATAAGCGTCACTATAACTTTTTGAAGAAAAGACCCTGATTCTTCAGAGTAACTAGTTCATCCCCGTGGTGCCCTCATAAACAGTGGCTATCTAAAAGCCATCCTGTTAATGGAACCAGTGTTGTTTTGCACACATTTGGTATATGGCACAGACATCACAAGTTAAAATATGAAAGAACACCCCTGGAAGCCTGTCACTCCAAACTCTTTGCAATGGAGCCCATTGCTTACATATCCCAATGCTGACCCTGTGTCGCTACAGAGGACGATCTTACTCCTATACTCCATAGAAGGCCCTGGATGCTGTGAGTCCTGGCAGAGTTCACAACTGGGCACCATGCAACTGACCCCTCTCACCCTGCCACCTCCCTGGCTGCTAGGAGGGCAGAGGCTGGCAGAAAAGGCTCAGTCTGCCTTGTTGACTCTGTCGGGTTCAGAGAGGACTTCACATTTGACTTGGCGAAGGAGAAAAGTTCTTTATTTCCCCTAGCCTCGGGGCCTGCCAACCCCAAGGCTAAGGCAAGCAGTTTCTTCCTGCTGCTCTGACTCCCACACCATTACCTGCAGAGTTCAATGAAAAGCTCCAGCCAGAAGGGGCCAGGAGGGGTGCTCAGGGGGCCGGCTCTGTCCTCTGTGCGTGCTCCTGCTTCCCTTCCAGCCTGGCCAGCTAGGCCTTCCCAGTGATACTCCGAGCTGGTTTTTTCTTTCTTTCTTTCTTTTTTTTCCCCCTAAGTCCAGAGCCCAGTTATTTACCCAAAGAAAACAGGGAAGTGACAAGGTAACAGAGTACACATGTTGTGAAAATATGCAGGCTGGGGCTGAAGAAAAGAAAACATTCTTCCATAAGTAGCTGCCTTGTTAATTCATTTTTTTCTCCAGATTAGAACCAGCCATTTCTTGTGCTCCTTCAAGCACCTTCTGTGGTTTCCTGACAGCTGCCTGCAAGGGGTGAGATTTGGCTTGAAAAATGGGCCATCGGTCATACTTCTGGGGGGAGGGCAGAAACCAAAATTCCCAGATTGCTCAAATTCACTGCTCCCTTTCTAAATGGAGACGAAAGAGGGAGAGGTGGTGGGGAGAGGATTGTATAAACTCCGAGGCGTAACCTGATTTTCCATAAGAAACGACAGCTCGGTAATGAACAGTCCTGAACAGTCCTTGGAACGTGTTTTTTTACCTCCTCTTGAAGTCGGTTTCCAACCCCTGGCAAGCCTGTGCTCTGTAGCCTTGAGTAACGGCCACAGGCTGATTCTCGGCAATTAAAAATAATATTGGCCCTGATAGGGAACTCTTTGGTTCTCCCCCCACCCCATACTGCCCTTTTCATTATGTGCCAAAGATCACTTTCCCAAACCTGCTTCAGAACAGCTGGCCGCACTGGAGGGCAGGCTCCAGCTCTGCACTCCTTGCATGGATGGAGGAGAGGCTGGGTTATTAATAGCATTTGCTCTTCCTGGTGTCCGGGGCAGAAAAGGGGTGGTCTGTAACTTTTTGGGAAGCCAGTCCCTAATTAGTTTGGAGCCCGATTTTTCTTCCCTGGATCCTTTGAGCCTCAAGGCCTACAGCAAATGGCTGAGAAAATCTTAAAAGGGGTTCACTATGGCCAGCATCCCTTTGTACAAATCTTCATACTTCTCATTTTTTCCCTCGTCAATGTTCCCCGTCTCTCCTTTTCAGCCTTCGGGTATTGGCTCACAGCACGGCTGGGCTGCTTTCTGGAGACGTCATCCCCAGAGCCCTGGAAGGCCCCCTGTGAGCATTGCTGTGGCTCTTTCTGTTATCAAGGACCTGCTGAAGCTGGGCAGCCTCAACCTTAGGATGGGCGGAAATTCTCCTGTCTCCTCCCATGGCTTACCACAAAGGCCCTTCCTGGAGCCAGAGAAGTGCTGGATTTCAGGTTTGGCATAGTGTGGATTGTCAGGCTGGGTTCAAGTGAAGTGGAAAACCTTGAAAACAAGGCAGATTATGGGTCTGAGGGTAAGGTTTAGCTTCCAGGTGGATGTTTCCCATCAGGACACCTGGGTAGGCAGACCCGCCTATGCCCTGGCTGGCTGAGGGAACCTCAGAGCAGCAGTATTTAGGGGCTGAGGCTGGGAAGGTGCAAACATCCACTCTAATGACACCCTTACTATGGGCCACCAGGTTCCCACTGAGTAAACACAGCCTCTCCCCTGACTGGGCCAGATTCCAGCCTGTAGTCATAGGTGAAAGACTCTATTTCCAATTATTGTTTTGAAATATTCTACATCCAGTCATAAAAACACAATAGTGACAGGAAAAATACACACACACATGCCACACGCACACAAAACAAAGGTGGTCCATCCCTCTAAGAAGGTCAGGGGACCTTTTCTCATTGCAGTCCTTGATGTGAGTCCAAGGGAAGCAGTGCCTTTGAAGTCAGCAGTAACCCCGGCAGGCCCAGCTGTGAGGGTGTGGAGAGGAGGCAGACAGGATGCCTTCCCTTATCAGCGGCAATCTAAGGCCCTCCTGTAAAGACCAAGTTTCCTCTGGCAAAAGGTGACTTACAGCCATTTGTTCAATAATCTAAGGAAACTCACTGTAACCCAGGGGCAGTTGGGACTGGCTCTAAGTTCCAGTGTCTGTATGGCCCTTGGGAGCAAACTTCAATGCACTCTAATCCCAGGCAAGCCTCTCCCTTGCACTAGGCCCTCCACTTTCTCACATCTCAATTTTGGCTATCTTTAAAATGCCCTGAGCCTCAAATACTGGCACAGAGGAATGGCCCTTGGTGAAGGAAATCCATCAGGGAATTAATTCTGTCGACGTTCAGTTTTAAGAATCAGATTTTGGGCTCCCCTGTTGCTGAAAGGTTTTTCTCTAGGTTCTGGGTGAGAATGAGTCTCACATTCCTCCTTCAGACCTCTGCCTTCTACCTCCAGAATCTGAGGTTTAGAGCACGGGCCACGCTCCAACGCCCCTGCAGATACAGGATGTTGGAGCAGATAGATGACTGTCCTGAGGCTTCAGCAACTTCTTCCGGGGGGGTGTTCATCACCTCATAAAGATGTCTGAGCCATTGTTTGGAAGTTTTCATCCACAGGAAGTTCTTTCTTACGCTGGCATGGAATCTGTCACTCTGTGATGGCTTTGCTCCCTTGAACTAGTTCTGCAGTGATTCTCAAGAGCTGGGCAGAAGTGTAGTGAGGTTCAAACGCCAGGGAGAAAAGGCACAAAGATGGTTCCCCACTCCCCCCATCTTTGCTGCCCTGCCTGTTTATTAATATTTTGATTACATTTTGGACAGACTGACTCTTGCTTTCACCCTAATGTATTTTCATGATGGGTTTAACATCTTCATGTCAATATTATCTTTTAAAATACTGCTGAAAAGATGCTATTTTTTGGAGAATGGTGTCTCACTCCATTGGGTTCTCCCCGTGCAGCCGGGGAGGATATCTGGATATCTGGATCTCTGTCCCTTTGGCCATGCTCGTCCTTCCTTAGTGCCACTGTGGCTGCAAACCACTCTTACTGATGGAGTGGCCTCAGTGTCTATGTGTCTGTTTGCATCCCTTGGGTGTGTTGGGGTAGAAAATTTGAGAACTATTCTAGAACAGCGGTTCTCAACCTGTGGGAACTGGAACTGTATTAAAGGGCCGCAGCATGAGGAAGGTTGAGGACCACTGTTCTAGAATAAGGTGACAGTGCTCCTTCTTCTTAGTACCAGGCCCGCCCACTCTCCTGGGTCTTGTCACCCTTCCAGGACTCATCCTTCTCCATTCCCGATGACAAACTAACTTTGCATGGCCTCTTACTAGAACGTTAGCCCTGTGGGGGCAGGGAGTTTGTGTTCTTTGCCGCTCTGTCCTCAGAGTCTGTAACTATTTGTTGAATGACTGATCTGGTTTCCCAGATGTAGCTGATAAATAACATCCCATCTTGAACTCTTACCCTTTGTGCTAAAAATCCAGCGAATAAACAAGAAAGTGAATTTGGCCTTTCCCTATAGCACAGTCTTATCTATCAGGAATTAAGGAGTTTCCTTATATATCAGGAAAACAACATCAAGGTCAAATTACAAACAACAAGTAAGCAGCAAGGCCAGACCAACTCCTCAATCTTAAGTACTCCTTGTCTCATGTCCTATTGCGACAGCTTCACTCACACAGTGATCTGAATCCAACTGTAGGCGGCTCATACTCCCCAACCACTGTAGGATCTTACCACCACTGCCAGATCAACCATTGTCTTCCACAGCTCTGTTACAGGTAGTCCTGGGATCACAGCATACACCTTCAGAGTTGGGGGAAACTCTCCGTGCCGTGATGGCCGGGAACATGTTGTGGTCTCTCTTCTCTCTGAAGTCTCATCAAGTCCCACCTCTAAAGCTACTACTTTCTTCATATTACTTCTCAACTCTAGAGCCTACAAGATTTCTTTGTGTTCCCACCTTCTCTGCTTGGCTTTCAAGGCTTTTTATCATCTGGCCTTGCCTTGCCCATCCCACCTAATCTGTCATTACTCTTCAACGCATATTCCCTTCTACTGCCCACGGTCAGGCCATGTTATTTATTGCTTTCCTGTGCATTTCGCTTGCTTCTTTTTAAATATGCTGGGTTTTGTTAATATCCCCCCAAAAGTTCATACCTCTTTTTTTTTTTAAAGACACTATTTTTAGAGTAGTTTTAGTTCAAAGAAAAATTGAGCAGAAAATACAGAGCATTCCCATATTCCCTCTGCCCTACACATGCACAGTCCCTCCCACTATCAATAGCCCACACCAGAATGATGCGTCCGTGAACCCACATTGATACATCATTATCTCCTCAAATTCATGGGGTACATTAGGATTCACTCTTGATTGTACATTCTGTGGGTTTGGACAAATGTATTATGACATGTACCCACCTTGTAGTATCACACACAGTAGTTTCACTGAAAATCCTCTGTGCACTACACGTACCTTCTTTTTATTATTCTATTTTCTAGCCCAGTTATATGGATAGCACAGATTCTATCTTCCTCACAAAGCCTTTCCCAGTGGCTGTAGCCCACAAGGGTCTCTCCCTACTCAGGATTCCTGCAGCACCCACAAGCAGGGCACCCTTGGCTGTGCCAGTGTGCCTTCCTTCCATATGAGCTCTGTCTCTGTAACTGGAGCATAAGTTCCTGGTACTTGGATTCCACCATTGTGCCTGGCCTGTGGGAGGACCTCCCTCAACAAGGCTTCCCATCCACAGTGCGTTGTGTAACACCATATCCCCACTCACAAGTCCTTGGAGACTCAATAAAACCCAATGAAGGAACTGAAAAAGAAATGATATACTAACCATGATTCAGGTCAAGGTCAATTCTTCAGGTGATTGTTGAACAGCTACTGTGTGTTAACCACCACTGATATCACAATGAATAAAATGGTTAATCGTTCCCTCCAAGAAGGTGTAATCTTATGTCATAGGAAAGTAAATATATTGCCATAATACAATGTGAAAACTGCAAAGATATGAACATGTCAAAGGATATGGCACTTGATACGTAACTTGGAGGATCAGTAGGAATTTGCTAGGTAGGCAAGTGGGTGGTGGGAATTCCAACAAGAAGGGACAAAATGAAAGTATACAGCATATTTTGAGAATTGCAAGTGGTACAGTTTATTTATTGATGATAAAACAGGACACCTGGTGGTTAAAAGATTGCCTGTGGTCCCCAAGTGAAACCTATACCAGATCATTGGCACGACAGGATTGCGTGCTGACCTTCAGTTACTGCTTATGGAATCAGAGTGGAAAGGATGGAGCCTGAACCTGCCTGGCCATCCTTGCTCTTCCCATGGCTGGTTGGAGATAAGCCACAGACCCCCAACGTGGGCTTTTGCATTTGTACTACCCTGTGTCACTCCGTGCACATTACTGTATGCCACTCAAGTGGGAGCTGGACCCCTCTAGAACCCTCACTGGGCAACCTCCGGAACAGGCAGTCATGCTCTACAGCAGTGATTTTCATCCAGTGTGCCATGAGAGGATCTTAGGTGTGGCATGAAAATTTTAAAGATCATTAATTAATTTTTGAAAGAGGTTCAAAGCACAGTGTTTTTTCATTCTCCTTTTTGATCAACATAATTCAAGTGTGCCGCAGAAGAGTAACCATAGGTTCAAGTTCAAGTGTGCCGTGAGATAAAAAGGGTTGAGAAACTCTGCTCTCCAGGCTTTTCCTTCAAAGCTTGCACTCTTTGGGGCCCGCCTCATAAATTCTTCTTCCTCTTCCTCCTTTCCTTCTTACGTTTCCTCTAACTTTTCTTTCTCATCTGCTAATAATTTGGATACTAGGAGTCTGGTTAATCAGATAAAATCTAGTGTGGGCAAAAATAGAGCCCTCTCCATGTGGATTCCCTCCCCAGCCAGTTGCCAGGTGGCTATTGGCCACCATGTTGGACCTCGCATGTGACTTGGCTTCCACAACGCACAGCCCCATCTTGGAGTGTGTAAAGGGTGCTGGGGTCTGATTAGATAATAGGCTGAGGCCCAGCGTGTGGTGCTGGGCACCTCTCATTTCCCCTTTCTCTGTTTCCCCTCTGCGTCATCAGCAGGAGTTTGTTTAAGGCTTCTAGAGCTTGTCTTTGTTTCACCTGGGAAAGTCCCCATGGGGAAAGCTAAGATCCCCCCAGAGGAATGGGCTGGAGCCCTGACCTCTGTCACCCGAATTGTTTAGGCAAAGAAGCCCCATGGGGGTTAGGAGGGTGATCAATTGGCAATGCAAGGAGCAAAGACCTCTCTCTGCCTCTGCGCCTCTGCTCATTGTGCTCCGGAGGGCAGCGGGGTCAGCAGCAAACTGAAGGGCCAACCAGCCATGCCCCCAAAGAGGCTTGCTTTGTGTTTCAGGAGGGAGCGCTCTTTCTCCTGTTGGATGCACTCGGATTTCACAAGTTCAGGGAACCTGTCAACTGCTGTTTTCATTGTATGGGGCTCACAGGGAACTTGGATATAGGGCAAGCTTGTTTCAAAGAAGGCAGGAGAAAGAAAAGTCCTGAATAGCTGCAGTGTGCTGTCATATGCAGATCACAGCCCCAGTTGCCATGGGACACCTCTGCCTGCAGAGAGGGCAAGATGCCGAACATCCCTTATTGACGTGACCGCCTCCTTGGTGATGGGAATGCTGCTGCTGAAAGGACCTGGCCAGCAGGCCAGCAGCCGACGCTGCTGTGGGCTCTTGGGTTTGCCATGGAGCCAGGCCTGACAGCGACCTGAATCCCAGCAGCCTGCCCCTCACTGGCTGTTCAGTGGGGAGCCCCTAACCAGGGACTAAGGGAACAGGCCAAGCTAATCTCAGAGAAGTGAGGAGGGGGCAGGGAGGAAGGGTCCCTGTGTCCACAGCACCAGGCCTTTGCTCAGAGGAGGACTGTGGGGAGCCAGGGCTGGGAACTGGGGCCTGATGTTAAAGACAGGTTTCAGCTTCTTTGTTTGTCTTGCCCTCTGAGAACACTTGGCAATAACATTCCTTTCCTGGCGGGTTCATTTTGTAGCCCACAGACATTGTTTTTTTCCTCCTGTTTACCTAATGTGGCCCAGGGTAACAGGACAGGCTGTGCCAACAGGAGAGACAAATGAGCCTGTCCCAGAGGCTGCTGGGTCCCAATACCAGGTCCCTCTGCTCTGCAGCTTGTCACCCCACCTGTAAGAACAGGGAATACCCAGAAGGCTGTCCCACTGGGAGCTAAGCACAGGCTGTAGCTGTTGGGGAGCCTGACATTAGGAGAGGGCCCAGATTTAAGACTCTCCAAGGGGTCCTTTGTAGTGTAGGGAAGTCTGGGATCAAACAAGGCCATGGGAAACCAGTCTTGCCACTTTGTGTAGGACAGGCCAGTGAGAGCCAGGACTGGAGGCAGCTGGAGGAGGTCATGGTGGGACCTAAAAGGTACTAGGGGAAGGTGCATCTTCACTGAACACCCCAGCAAAGGGACAAAAGCACGAGCAGGTTCTGTCAAAGGAAATTTAAGTCTGGGGGCTGTGGCTAAGCCAGCAGGTAGGCCCAGTGCCCTTGGCAAACTTTGTAGCCTTCTGCCACTCTTGTTTCCAGCCCCTCATCCTCGTTTTTACCTCCAGCTAAACTTCTCCCTAGAGAGGTTACCATGATAAAACCTTAAGGCCAGAGTCCTTTCCTCAAGGACTCTATTCTAGTAAAAGAATAATGTCTGTGAATATGAAACTGTAATTTAAGACATTACGATCAACAACCTAGAAGGAAAAGCATTCAGAAGCCTTGGATTCAAAGGCGGGGGAGGCACGCACTCACACACACACACACACACACACACACACACACACGCACACGCACGCGCACACAATCAATATATTAGCTTTCCAATTCACAAATCACTCGCACGTATGGCCTTTCCTCTAAACTTCACATCAACCAGTGCAGGGACCTTGTAGACCTGAAATGTAAAACCTAATGACCCTTCCAGGAAAAGTCTATTTTTTCTTTTCTTTTTTTCTTTTTCTTTCTTTCTTTCTTTTTTTTTTCTTTTTTTTTGAGACACAATCCTATTCTGTCACCTGGGGTAGAGAGCTGAGCCTCAAACTCTTGGGCTCAAGAGATCCTCTTGCTTCAGCCTCCCAAGTAGCTGGGACTGCAGGCACCCACCATAATGCCTGGCTAGTTTTTCTATTTTTAGTAG
The DNA here is from genome assembly GCA_963574575.1 of Galagoides demidoff. NCBI lineage: Eukaryota > Metazoa > Chordata > Mammalia > Primates > Galagidae > Galagoides > Galagoides demidoff. The sequence goes on from CAUYQV010143648.1 coordinate 20,984, forward strand.
AGACAGGTTCTCGTGCTTGCTCAGGCTGGTCTCAAACTCCTGAGTTCAAGGGTTCTACCTACCTCACCCTCCCAAAGGGCTAGGATTACAAGCATGTGCCACCATGTCTATCTAATCTCCTTCCAGAAAGAGTATTGAGCATTGACAGAAGTGAGGGGTGGGGACTGTCAAAGCAATGATAAGTTTTTTGATTGGCTGGAGCATAGGCAAGCATGCTAAGGCATACTAGTATACTAGGCATGAGCAGGCTGGGGGCCCTTGCATGATGTGGTGCTGTGGTGCTGTGCTGAACCAGTTTAGTGGCTGTTAGTGTGTTCATTTTCTGTTGCTGCTGTAATGCATTACTAGAGACTTAGTGACTTTGACAATTCAAATTAATTACTTCACTATTCTAGAGGTCAGAAGCTCAAAATGGGCTGGATGTTATGGCTTATGCCTGTAATCTTAGCACTCTGGGAAGCTGAGGCAGATGGATCCCTTGAACTTGGGAGTTTGAGTCCAGCCTGAGCAAGAGTGAGACCCTGTCACTACTAAAATTAGAAAAAACTGGTCAGGTGTTATGGCAAGCATCTGTAGTCCAGCTACTTGAGAGACTGAGGCAGGAGGATCACTCGAACCCAGGAGTTTAAGGTTGCTGTGAGCTAGAACTGACATTAGGGCACTCCAGCCTGGGTGACAGAGTGAGACTCCGTCTCAAAAAAGAAAAAAAAAAAAGTGGATCTCACAGAGCTGAAATCGGAGTGTGGTCAGGCAGGGCTCCCCTCAGGACACTCTGGGGGGGGGGGAAACCTGCTGTCTTGCCTTTTCGGCCTTTGGAGGCTGCCTAAGTTCCTTGACTCATGGCCTCCTTCCTCTATCTTCAAAGCCAGCAATCTTGGAGCTCTCTGGACAGTCATCCTCCCATTGTCACATCTTCCCCTCTGACTCTGCTTCCTCTTCTGCCCTCTCTACTTTTTTTAAAGACCTCTGTGATCCCACTGGGCACACCGGAATAATTCAGGACACCACGCCTGTTTTAAGATTAGCTAATTAGCCACCTTAATTACCCTCTCTTTGTAAGGAAGCATATTCACGGCCTCCAGGATATCTTTGAGGGGGCATACCATCTTTGGTTAGTTGGTTGGTGATTATCTGGTCAGTTATTAGTTGTTTGGTAGTTGGTTGGCTATTTTATGAGAGTTCCCCCCCCCCCAGTTCCCCACTCAACAGTGGATAGTCAAGCTTGTTAAAAGAAGAGAAAAAGGCTCAGTGCCTGTGGCTCAATCGGCTCAGGCGCCAGCCACATACACCTAAGGTGGCCGGTTCGAATCCCCAGCCCGGGCCCGCCAAACAACAATGATGGCTGCAACCAAAAAATGGCCAGGCGTTGTGGCGGGCGCCTGTGGTCCCAGCTACTTGGGAGGTGGTGGCAGGAGACCCTGTTGAGCCCAGGTGTTGGTGGTTGCTGTGAGCTGTGATGCCACATCACTCTACCCTGGGGGATAGCTTGAGGCTCCGTCTCAAAAAAAAAAAAACAAAAAAAAAACCAGTTTTCAATTTTCTTCATGATGCTTTTAGTTGGCTCTCTTCTAATGGGGAATAGGTTCTTTTTGGTGGTTGTTGTTCTGGCGTGCAGATTCTCCTTTGATTGTAATCCTTCTGTGCACGATATTTCTGCTATTCAAATTATTAATATTACATATCTTTGTTTTACTTCTGAGAAAACCAAAATCATGGCATTCTAAAGACTAGAGATAGTCAACAAAGCCTGCAAATCTCCCTCATTTGGAATCCCACTGGGCCCAAACTGTCCTCCACTGCCATCACACCACTGCTAAAGTT
>CAUYQV010143650.1:0-11164 GCA_963574575.1 Galagoides demidoff
GCACTCTGCAAGGGTAAGGTGGGTTCATTGCCTGAGCTCATGAGTTCGAGACCAGCCTAAGCCAGACTAAGACCTCATTTCTTTTTTTTTTTTTGAGACAGAGCCTCAAGCTATCCCCCTGGGCAGAGTGCTATGGCATCACAGCTCACAGCAACCTCCAACTCCTGGGCTCAAGTGAGTCTCCTGCCTCCGCCTCCCAAGTAGCTGGGATCACAGGTGCCTGCCACAACGCCCGGCCATTTTTTGGTTGTAGCCGTCATTGTTGTTTGGCGGGCCCGGGCTGGGGATTCGAACCTGCCACCTTAGGTGTACGTGGCTGGCGCCTTAGCCGATTGAGCCACAGGCTCCGAGCCAAAGACCTCATTTCTAAAAATAGCCAGGCGTTGTGGTGATCATCTGTAGTCTCAGCTTCTTGGGAGGCTGAGGCAAGAGAATTGCTTAAGCCCAAGAGTTTCAGGTTGCTGTGAGCTATGATGCCCCTTCTGAGGGTGACAAAGTGAAACTCTGTCTCCAAAAAATAAATAAAGATCTGCACATACTGAAAGAAAATAAAGAAAAAACTACCAACTAAGTAGAAAAATGTTTGAAGTCCATGAGTAGGTAATTTTCAAAAAAAAAAGAAAGAAAGAAATATAACAAATGGGTTTATAAACATGAAAATGTATTCAACTTTTCTCATAAAAAAATTAAAAATAACTCTTTAGATTAACAAAGATCAAACGGTTTGACATGAGTTGATAAGAATATAGAATAGAATACCATGCCCTACACACACTGCTGGTAAAAGTTTAAAGTTCTGTGCCTTTGGAAGACAGTTTGACAGTATAACAATTGTAATACTTACACCTTTTGACTAAGCAATCCCATTTCTATGTTGTATATATCCTAACGTCGTAACTAACATCATACTAAATGGGGAAAAGGTAAAAGCTTACTCTAAGAACTGGAACAAGACAAGGATGCACACCCACATTTTACACAGGACTGGAATTTGGGCAGAGAAAGAAATAAAGGGCATCCAAATTGGAAAGGAGGAAGTCAAGTCATTCCTGTTTGCAGATATAGCATTATTACTTTATATATAGAAAATCCTAAAAATAGCAAAAAAAAAAAAAAAAACTCTTTAAGGATAGATAAATTCAGTAACATTGTAGGGTACAAGATGAACGTACAAAAATTAGTAGCAGTTTTGTACCTGAACAACAAACTAGCTGAAAAAAGAAATCAAGAAGGCAATCTCCTGTATAATAGCTACCAAAAAAATAAATAAAATGCCAAGGAATAAATTTAACCAAGAAGGTAAAAAGCCTCTACAAAGAAAACTACAAAACACTGATGAAAGAAATTTAAGAGAATACAAACAAATGAAAAGACATCCCATGCTCATGGATCAAAAGAATTAATGTTAAAATGACAATACTACCCAAAGCAGTCTACAGATTTAGTGCAATTTCTATTAAAATGCCAATAACATTCTTCACAGAAATAGAGAAAGAGGCCAGGCACTGTGGCTCGTGCCTGTTGTCCTAGCACTCTAGACGCTGTAGAGATAAGGATTGCTTGAGATCAGAAACTCAATACTAGCGGGACCTTGTCTTTCCCCAAACTGATAAATATCTGAGGGACATAGTGGCTCAGTTATTCCAAAGGCCGAAGGATCACTGGAGCCCAGGAGTTTGAGGGGTTGCAGTCTAGCCAGGGCAACAGAGCAAGACTCTTGTCTCATTAAAAAAAAAGAGAGAGAGAGAGAGAAATCTGAAAAGTTTGTATGGATCACAAAAGACCCTAAATAGCCAAAGCAATCCTGAGCAAAAAAGCAAAGCTGGAAATATCATACTCCCAGACCTCTAAATATATTACGAAGTTATAGTAACTAAAACAGCATGGTATTGGCATAAAAATAGACATACAAATCAATGGAACACAATGGAGAACCCAGAAATTGATCCACATTGTCTATAGACAACTTATTTTTGACAGACTTGCCAAGAACAGTCCTTAGGGAAAGGATAATCTCTTTAGTGAATGGTGCTAGGGAAATACAGAAGACTGAAACAAGATTGATCCTCACCTCTCACCCTACACAGAAATCTACTCAAATTGGATTAAACATTTAAATATAAGATGTGAAATGATGAAACTAATAGAAGAAAACAGAGGAAAATACTTAAGGAAATTGGTCTGGGAAAAAGATAATATGACTAAGACATCAGAAGCATAGTTCAACAAAAGCAAAAATAAAGAAATGGGATAATATTGAACTAGACAGTTTGTACACAAGCAGTCAAGAGAGTGAAAGGACAACCTACAGAATGAGAAAAAATATTTGCAAACTATTTACCAGAAGATTAATATCTATAATATATGAGGAACTCAAACATCTCAAAAAAAAAAACCAATTAAAATATGAGCAAATGATTTAAACAGAAATTTCTCACAAGAAAATGTTTCACCTGGCCAACAAATACATGAAAGAATACTCAGCATCAGTAATCAGGAAAATGCAAATGAAAACCACAATGAGATATCATCTTACCCCAGTGAAGATGGTTATTATCAAAAAGACATAAAATAACAAATGCTGGCAAAGATACAGGAAAAAAGGGAACTCTTATACACTGTTGGAGGGAATGCAAACTACTACTATAACCACTAAGTAGAACATTATAGATGTCCTTCAAAAAACTACAAATGATATGACCTGGCACAGTGGCTCATGCTTGTAATCCTCGCACTCTGGGAAGCCTAGGCTGCTGGATTGCTTGCGCTCACGAATTCGAGACCAGCCTCAGCAAAAAGCGAGACCCTGTCTCTAAAAATAGAAAAACTGAGGGGAGAGCATCGTTTGAGCCCAAGAGATGAAGGTTGCTGTGAGCTATGACACCAGGGCACTCTACCAGGGCAACACTTGAGACTGTCGCCAAAAAAAAAAACTACAACTAAAACTACCTTATGATCCAGTAATCTCACCACTGGGAATGTAGCCACAGGAAGGGAAGTCATATCAAGACATCTGCACCCCTGTGTTTATTGCAGCACTATTCACAATAGCCCAGATGGAATCAACCTAGATGTCCAACAACAAATGAGTGGATATAGAAGATGTGTTAGGTATATATCAAGGAATACTGCAAGATCGATCAGACATTCAAGTTCATGAACTCATCCTAGAAAAAGTACTCATTGCTGAATATCACTATGGTCACCTTTGACCATCTGGATGGTCACTAGAATGAGTTTGCAAACTTAATTATCAGGCCTTGGACAACAACAGCCCTGATGGCTATTCCAGAAAAAGTTCCAAAATTGCTTTGAAGGGTGGACTAGGTGCTGGCATTGGTGCGTAGCTTCCCAAGGGGAGTCTTTGAAGGTGACCGTAGTGATACGAAATATGTACCACTTCTTCTGGGATGAGTTCTTGAACTTAATTGTCAGATCTTGTACATATGAGCAGTACTATATAACCATTTAAAAGAATGAGATAGAGATAGCTTTGTGTGGTGATATGTGTTAATATCCAAAATATGCTATAAAGTGAAAAAGGCAAGATACAGAACAATAAATGCATCTAGTGCTGCCATGAGTAAAGAAAATAAAAGCTTATATTTACATTTATACTTGTGCACAAAAATTTTCTGGGCGAATACACTAATGATGGACTGAGGGGTTCAGGCTAGAAGAATTTAGCCTGAACAGATAGAAACTCTTAAGAAAAAGAAAGCATCAAAAGTAAAGCAACAGAGAATTCAAAGAGTTATAGAGTTAGCTATTATTTGAAAGTAATTAGTAATATAGTAATTACTGGTTAACTTTGGAATAAGTAGCTTTATTATATGCTCAGAAGAAATGAGGTGGTTAGATGATCTCTTAAAGACCTTTCCAACTCAGCTTTGGTGACTGACAATTCACAGAACATCACCCACTTACGTTAAATGACAACAGAATGGTAAATATGTGTGTTGAGTTGATGTACACATTACACACAAAAGTTCTATTTTTCAATTATAGGGGTTCCGGTTTCATCTGCTGTAGCAGGTGTAGCAATAGGATTGGTCACCAAAAGTGATCCTGAGAAGGGTGAAATAGAAGATTATCGTTTGCTGACAGATATTCTGGCAAGTATATTTGCAGCTTTTTTTTCTTTCTTTTTTTTTTTTCAAGACAGAATCTCAACTGTCTCCCAGGTAGAGGGCCGTGGTGTCACAACTCACAGCAACCTCAGACTTTTAGGTTAAGTGATTCTCTTGCCTCAGCCTCCCAAGTAGCTGTGATTACAGGTGCCCACCACAACATCCATCTATTTTGTTGTTGTTGTTGCAGTCATCGTTTAGCAGGCCCAGGCCGGGTTTGAACCTGCCAGCCCCAGTGTATGTGGTCAGCGCCCTACCCACTGAGCTACAGTTACTGCCTATATTCCCAGCTTTAAATGATTTGGTGGTGAAGACTGTACATTCTTTATAGGTATCATTTGCTTAGAAGAATGCTGGTACTCAATAAATAAAGGTATTATTTCCTCCTCTGCACCTTTGCATTTTTTTTTTTGTTTTTGTTTTTGAGACAAAGTAACACTTTGTCATCCTTCATAGAGTGAGCCATGGTGTCACAGCTCACAGCAACTTCAAACTCTTGGGCTCAAGCAATTCTCTTGCCTCAGCCTACCAAGTAGCTGAGACTACAGGTGCCTACCACAATGCCCAGCTATTTTTAGAGATGAGGTCTTACTCTGACTGGCTGGTCTAGAACTCAGTGAGCTCAGGCAATCCACTCACCTTGGCCTCCCAGAGCGCTGGGGTTATAGGCAAGAGGCACCGTGCCAGCCTCTTTGCATTGGTTTTTTATAGGATGTGACTTTAAAATATGTATTACAGTATAAATATTCATAATGACTCACTTTAGGATAATTGTAAATTAATATTTATGCATGTATGTGGAGGGAGACATGATCTAAAAACAGTGATGTTTCTAGTAAAAACATCTGTACCTTAAAAGTCACAGATCGGACTCAGCACCCATAGCACATGGGTTAAGGCACCATCCACTTGCACGGAGGCTGGCAGGTTTGAACCCAGCCCAGGCCAGCTAAACAACAATGACAATTGCAACAGCAACAACAACAAAAATAAAGCCAGCATCATGGCCGGTGCCTATAGTCCCAGCTACTTGGGAGGCTGAGGCAAAAGAATTGCTTAAGCCCAGGAGTTTGAGGTTGCTGTGAGCTGTGACGCCATGGTACCCTACCGAGGACAACATAGCAAAGACTCTGTGTCAAAAAACAAACGAACAAACAAAAAAGGTCACCAATTGGAAGCAGTAGTTAATGCAGAGATTATTTCTTCGTATTCCATCTTAGAGGGTATGGTTTACTTCTAAAGCAATTTTTTTTCATTCTTCTATATTGAGTATGGATGAATTTAGTTTTTGTTGAAAACTATATCACAATCTCTTAAATTTCTAAAGGGAATTGAAGATTACAATGGTGACATGGATTTCAAAATAGCCGGCACTAATAAGGGAATAACTGCATTACAGGTATTTTTAAAACCCACTTTGTTTCACTTTTGTAATGTTTAAATAATGTCAAGAATCAATATTTATATAAATTTTTGGCTCTTCTATATTAGGCTGATATTAAATTACCTGGAATACCAATAAAAATTGTAATGGAGGCCATTCAACTAGCTTCAGGTAAGCCAGTATGCCTGATACTCCTTTAATCATTCCATATAATCCCAATAATCTATATAATTTTATAATTATAAAATAGTGCTTTAAAAAATGGAATGTCACATTACTTAATGTAGATTCAGAAGTTTTTTAACTTGAGTACATGAGTAACCACCAAAGGAAATAACCAGTGAAATTTCAGTCTTTATAAATTAACTCTCCTAAGTCTTATGGGGGGGAAGAAGTATGAGTAAATAGGGCTATGAAGAAATTCAGTTATTAAGCTAAGGAAGAGTTTGAATTTTACTCCTAAAAACTAAGAATGCTAGGGCAGTGGCAGCCGCGGCACTTGACCCTCTTCTGCCAGTGTAGGCCTGTGTCCAGAGAGCCACCGCCACAGCAGGACCCCCAGCGGCCTGCGCCCCATTGTGCCCCGGCTCCCTGCAGTCCTGGCAGTAGGCTGGACAGATGTAGTGGCCCAGCCAGGCTGGGCAAGCAGCGTAGAGAGCGAGAGCTTTGTATTTTGCAGAGTTATTTTTTGTAGGAGTCGAGGGTTGGAGGAAGCAGAACACCGCACAGACTTGCAGGGGACCTCGAGGTGAACCATGTTGAGTCCTGCCAACCGGGAATAGGAGGCCTACTCGGACTGCATCGAGTATCTGCCTTTGGACTTGCAGAGGATCATCTCGCTGGTGCAGGAGATCGTCAGGAAACACCAAGCATGCTCACCAAGCCTCTTCCTTACCATCATTACTGCGAAGAGCCTGGTGTCAGGTTATCCTGGGATTTTGTGCCTTTTGGCATCTCGGAAGGACACGCCCCTGCCCCCATGGGCATTCAGTCGCATGGCTGGGAGAGCGCAGAGTTGACACATCATCCTGACTGTCGCCGCTCATTCAGTTTAACTTAGATGTACATGTGGAGATGAAGCTTTGAGATTGGATGAGTTGGATGAGTGAGACCAGAAGTTTAAGCTCCAGGCAGATGGTGTCCAGAAGAGGCGGTACGTTCAGAGGGCCCTGGACCTGGAGCCAGGAGCAGACAAGAAGATCCAGATGTCAGTCAGATGGTGGAGCAGGTTGAGAACCAACCAGGCAGGTGGACAGTCAGGTTGAAGTCTTCAAGGTGCATCAGGGGAGCGAATGCCACTGGCAACAGCAACAGAGCCAAGCAAGACAAGTCCAAGAACGAGATAATCACGTAGGCAGAAAAGCCAAACAACAAGAGATGTGGCAACGGAATAACGAGAATCTAGTAATCACGACCACTAGGACATCACCTCAGGAACTGCCAAGAAGAAAGCACAACCCCCCCCCCCCAAAAAAAAAGAAGTCGGGGCCAAAGCAGAGAGGGAAGCCTCCCCCCTCCACCAGACCTGCCTATAAACCCCAAGTCTATGCAGACAGGTCTCCTAAGGAGAGCTGATTGGCTGTGACACGGCTAAGAGCCCCATTGAGTGGGTCCACTTTTCGTTTGTGGGCCTCAACCACAGACCAAACAGCAAGTGGTACTCTCCCAAAAGTTGGGGGGAAAGCGAGAAAACAATGGAGAACACTCTGGAGACATCCAAAAAGAGAGGGGTATAACAGGTAGTTGTGGACATCGATTCAGAAGAGAGGAGAGCAGAATAAACCAGTGTATTTATTACGTTGCCACCTTTGTTGAGATGTAAGGATTGTAAAACATGTATTTTTAAAGAATGTTAGAAAAGGGTCTGTTTCTTTTATAGAGATGACAGTGATTCTCTTGGCCTTTTGTTTTTATGTGGTCTGTGGGTCAGCATTTTAGAAACTACAAATATAGGTTTGAATTGAACACTTAAAAAAAACTTAGACCAGGTGCCGTGGCTTACAACTGTAATCCTAGCAACTCTGGGAGGCTGAGGCAGGTGGATCGTCCTGAGCTCACAGGCTTGAGACCAGCCTGAGGTAGAATGAGACCCCCCTCTCTAAAAACAGCATTGTGGCAAGCACTTGTAGACTCACCAAGAGAATCTCTTGAGCACAAGAATTGGAGGTTGCCATGAGCTATGATGCCAGAGCACTCTACTAAGGATGACAAAGTTAAACTCTGTCTCAAAAAAAATAAATAAATAAATAAAATTTAAAAAAAAAAACTCAGAATGCTGCTATTTCAGATCACATTTATTTTATGTAGTTATAAATGTTATTGTGTATTTATATCTTTTAGTGGCAAAGAGAGAGATATTACAGATTATGAACAAAACCATTTCAAAACCTCGAGCATCTAGAAAAGAAAATGGACCTGTTGTAGGTAATACATTAAAATTATTACTGATCATGGTAAACATTAATATATGAATGTATATTACCGTTTTTCAATTTTTTTACCCCATACACGAAAATATTCTAAATATATTTATAGGTAAAATAGTTCAAATTTAGGGGATATTCTTGTTTTCCAGTCATTTTTATCAAGTAACAGTCTGTTCTTTTATTTCATAGTGAAATATTTTTACATGTGGCTAGGGAAAAAAAAAAATCATAAGTGACCAGGACATGATTGAGGTTTTAATTGACTACATTATTTGTCTGTGTTACATTTCAGAAACTGTTCAGGTTCCATTATCAAAACGAGCAAAATTTGTTGGACCAGGTGGATATCATCTAAAAAAACTTCAGGCTGAAACAGGTAAAAGTTACATGAAATTTGGAGTTTTCATTAAATATTACCTCAGGCCAGCCACAGTGACCCATGCCTGTAATCCCAGCACTTTGGGAGACCAAGATAGGAGGATCATTCAAGGCAAGGAGTTTGAGACCAGCCTAGGCAATAGCAAGATCCCATCTCAACAACAACAAAAAAAAATTTAAAGCAGCTAGGTGTGGTAGTACACATCTGTAGTCCTAGCTACTCATGAGGCTGAAGCAGGAGGATCACTTAAGCCTAGGATCTTGAGACCACAGTGAGCCGTGATCATACCATTGCCCTCCAGCCTGGGTGACAGAACACAACCCTGTCTCTTCAAGTAAAAATTTCCAGATCACATAAATTTAATCTTTCATCTCTGCTGTGTTGTTTTAAATATATATGTCTGGGAAATGAGAGAAACAATAGGAGAAAAGGACATAGCTTGACTATGAGTTTTTCTGTGTGCCTTTGAATGATCAGCAAATGACCATCCTTAACTGTATTCAGGGAGGATCACCAAGAATTCATCAGGGGATTTTTGTTTTTGTTTTGGGACTTTTGGGGGCAACGTTTTAAAATTGAAAATCTAGAATAATTTTTAGATTTTCATTTTAGAAGAATCATGCTCTAATTGTTCCTTGCTATTACTTCTGCTGCTTTCACTTAGTTTTATTTAGACTCTTATTTACAGAGTATATGTAGAAATAGTATGCTTTATTTTTTCTGGAAGCAGTGTTAGGGTTACCTAGTATTTATCAGCTTTGAGGTTATTCTGAAGGAGAGTGAGAAGCAATCCTTTTAGCTAGTTACTAGGACTAAGAAACTGACATGATTTCATCCTTCATCCAAGGTTTAAGAGGAAGAAAGAAAAAAAGGTGAAGAAAAGGTTCTCTAGTATAGTTGCTACTCATAATTAAGAGAACAAAACCAGATGCTTTAAAATTAGTTCTGATATGTTTGATCCTACCAGATGGTAGACTCCAAGAAAGCAAAAAGGTTGGTTCAGTATTTTATCCCCAGGGTCTAGTACAATGCCAAATAAATAGCAAGTGTTTAGTTTGTGTGTGTTGGTGAATGAATCCTTTTGTTTCTGAATCAGTGATTAAACACAGCATAGCTCTGCTCCCAGCTGCTTCCAGGTCCCTCCCCTCTTCTCACATCTACTTTTAAGACTAGTCTCTACTGAAACAAGCAAGTTAACTTTAATGTGTTAAATTATCTCTTCAAAAGGTGTAAGTATTAGTCAGGTGGATGAAGAAACATATTCTATATTTGCACCAACACCCAGTGCTATGCATGAAGCAAGAGACTTCATTACTGAAATCTGCAAAGATGATGTAAGTATAGATCTTATAATAGTTGCTTTTTCTACTTTTTATTGCTGTTTTCTCAATTAATCTTATGGCTTATTTTGCACTTACAGCAGGAGCAACAATTAGAATTTGGAGCAGTATATACCGCCACAATAACTGAAATCAGGTAATAAAATGATATTCTGTGTTGGTTTTTAAAAGATTTATATTACAAGCCCAGGTTAACTTCACGTTTCTTTCATTTACTTTGAAATCATGAAGCATTTAATATGTTATATGCTATATATGCTAATATGTTATATGTTAGTAACCTTATAATAATAATCATATCATTACTTTTAAGGGTTTTTTTATACCAGGTTATAGATTTTCAGTTAGCATGGCCCTAACTAAATTACGTTTTTTATATTTTTATTTTACTATGAAGGAAAAGATAAATTTGTTTTTAACCAAATTTTGTAGAGTTTTAATTTTCCTAATAAACAATAAACAGGTCTCCAGTAGCCTTAGCAATATTTCCTTTTTCAAAAATTCATTTATTTATCACTATAATGCCAGGTTATACTTGAATTCCTGGGCTCTGACACATTCCCACCACACCTGGCTTTGGTGGCTTATTTTAAAAATAGTAATACTACTTAATGTTTAATTAGCACATATTTTTTTTAATGCCATTTTCAGCCTTAAAGCATTTTATTTTAGCAGCTAAAAAGATTGTATTTTGAGAATTAGGAAATCCTGCTAAGAATAAAAAGTATTTTCTGATGCAGCAAGAATGTTCAAAGCTATTTGAAATGAATAATAAAAGGCAATGGGATAACTTGTTTAATATTTTATATGAAAAGAAATAGATGGCTTATTTTAGTAGATGAGAGAAAACAAGGAAAAGTTTTGTTTTAATTTTTTTTTTTTTTGTGAGACAGAGTCTTACTTTATCACCCTCAGTAGAGTGCAATGACATCATAGCTCACAGCAACCTCAAATTCTTGGGCTCAAACAATCCCCCTGCCTCAATTTTTTTCATTTTCAGTAGAGACAGGGTCTCATTCTTGCTCAGTCTGGTCTTAAACTCATGAACTTAAATGATCCACCTGCCTCGGCCTCCCAGAGTGCTAGGATTACAAGCGTGAGCCACCATGCCTGGCCAGAAGAGAAGTTTTTTAATGAAACAAGTATCCCAATTTACCTAACCACCTTGTAATAATCACTACCTAATAGGTTAATAATACTGTACACTATTTTGCAATATTTAATATCATTTCAGAAATGTTTAGAAATTATGAAGAGAAGTACAGAATAAGTATATATTCTAAAAGCTTTTTTTTTTTGTTTGTTTGAGACAGAGCCTCAAGCTATCCCCCTGGGTAGAGTGCCATGGCATTACAGCTCATAGCAACCTCCAACTCCTGGGCTCAAGCGAGTCTCCTGCCTCTGCCTCCCAAGTAGCTAGGACCACAGGCGCCCGCCACAACGCCTTGCCATTTTTTTTTGGTTGCAGCCATCGTTGTTGTTTGGCGGCCCGGGTTGGGGATTCG